>JAVJIF010020280.1:0-86830 GCA_038442645.1 Agave tequilana | reverse complement strand
GTGGTATTGAACTTAGCATCGCTCATCCCAGCTTCGATATAGAAACCTAAGGAAAAGTCATTGTCATAGGTGTATTATTGAACTTAACAATGAACTGGATGCTAGAGGTATAGTGTTAACTTAGCATCGCTCATCTCATCTTCGATATGGAAGCCTAAGAAAAAGTGACTGTCAGATGTTTATATTGAAATTGGCAATAACTTAATCACTGTTAGAGGTGTAGTGTTAAACTTAACAGTAATTTGTCAGAGGTGTGATGTTAACATAACAGTAGTTGATTTGCAATATGAGCAATTTTGAGGACTTGTCATTCTATTGATGAGAATTGACAAGTGGGGTTTGGAATGTCAGAGGTGTAATTTTAAACTGACAGGAATTAGTTTGCGATAGGAACAATTTTAAGGACTTATGACTCCATGCAAGGGAGAGACAAGTGAAGTTCGTACTCACTAGGGAGTATTAAAACTTTTAATTATTAGAGGTGTAGTATTAAACTTAATAATGATTAAGTCTGTCGACTTACCACTCTATGGAAGAGAATTGGTAGGGGACTTTGGTGGAATATAAAATAAATTGTCAGAGGTGTAATATTAATATGACAATCATTGATTTTCTAGGGACATGTAAGGTTCGCCGCTATGGTGTATATTAACATAACAGCAGAGATTTTAAATGAGTTTCGTTGTCAGAGGTTTACATTAATTTGACTGAATCTGCAGGGGATCAGGAAGTCTGACTTGTCAGAGGTTTACAGTTAACATGACAAGTCCCAGCTCATTTCGTTGGAGAAATGGACACATGTATTTTTGTGGCCCTACAATTCTGTGGAAGAGAATTGGTAGGAGATTTTGGAGGAGAGGATGGGACTAAGTCTCTTAGGATTTTTAGCAAACCCTCAGCTATCAACAGATTTGGTGTGCCTTTACCAACTACCATTTGAGTTGGACTAGCCATGCTATTCCCCTCAGCATGATGGGTTGTCAAAAACTTATGTTAGACTTAAAAACCAATATTTTTCTCTATCCTTAGCCGTCGGAGGCGTCGAATGTCCATAGATACACTAAAGGAGAGTTACAAGGCTAAAATCAAAGTCTTACACTTTGTTTTTTCTTCAAATTTATGTTATGCATCATGTTGTAACCAGCGTTCGATTGGCTCGACACTGACCGACTAGAAAGCAATCCAATGAAGGAAGGAAGAAGCTTTTCTTTGGCGCCCTTCCAAACATATTGGATCCTGAAAGTTTCGATCAGAGGTGTAGTATTAACCTGATCAGGAGAAGAATGCTATCAAGGATAGTATTTCTTTAAGAATTTGCCATTGGTTAGCATCATGAGCGTATCATCATCTGGAGTTATAAGGTGAAATGCTTCATTTAAATAGACCAACTCCACTACAAATGCTCCTTCCCATTTGGGCAGAAATTTTTCTTGGTCTTATGTGTCATCACCATGGTCTTCTGACAGCTAAGATAAGGTCACCTTTCTTGAAAGTCTGCTCCTTGACTTTCTTGTTGAAGACTTTGATAATTCGAGCTTGATAGAGCTCAATTTGTTGTTGAGCTAGCAGGCGTTTATCATCCAAAGCCTCCAGCTCTTGGAGTCGCATTCGATGCTTCTTCATTTGTCATCTCTGTTGTCATGGTAACACGTAGAGATGGGATCTAGATTTCTAATGGGAGTACAGTTTCACACCCATATACCAAAGAAAATTGTGTAGCTTTCATTGGGGTTTAAACCGTCGTGCGATAAGCCCATAAGCATTCACCTAATTTGTCGTCCCAGTCTCGCTAGCTTTTCAAGACGAATTTCTTGAGAAGTTTCACAATAGTCTTGTTGAATGCTTCTACAAGGCCGTTAGCGACTGGATAGTATGCCATTAAGGACACACTCTGAATTCTGAATTTGTTACAGAACCTTTGAAAGGCTTGACTGACGAACTGGAGCCCATTATCATGGACAATTCATAGTGGCACGCCAAAGCGGTAAATGACGTGATGCTTAATGAATTTGATCAGATCAGATGTCTTTACCTCCCTCAAGGGAATAGCTTCAGCTTATTTAGAGAAATAATTGATTATAGCTAAGATGAACCGATTTCCTTTGGATGAACGTGGGCTGATAGGACCAATCACGTCCATTCCCCACATTTCAAATGGCCAGGTAGAAGTTATAGAGCGAAGATGTCCTGGTGCTTGATGGATGAAGTCACCATGGACTTGACAGGCGTGACATTGTTTGGCGTAAGCGATGGCGTCAGGGATCATCTTTGGCCAATAATATCCCAGTCTTCGGAGTCGATCTCCAAGCTTCGGACCAGGCTGATGAGCTCCATACATGCCGTCATGCACTTCTTTGAGTACTTCTTGTGCCTCCTTTTATGACAGGCAGTGGAGGAGGATCCCATCATGCGATCGGCGATATAGTGTTTACGTGATCGCATTATAGTAGAATTTAGAGGCTTTCCTTCTAATGGCAGCCGCCTCTTTGGGGTCATCAGGAAAGATGTCATACAATGCATAGTCGATGTATGGGACTCGCCAGTCCCTGAGTTCTAGACTTGTTGAAGTCTCTAGAGCTTCTTTGACTTGACAGTCTCTTGTCAGCTTTCAGTGACCTTCAAAAGCGAGTCTTGGACAATACATGTCATGGCTGTAAATGAGTATTTTCTCTACATTTTCTCTACTACTCTGGTTGGAAGAGCCAATAAAGCAGCAAGAGATGCCAATGCATCTGCATGCGCATTTTGCTAGCGAGGTACATGGTTGATGTAAAAGTTTCTAACCTCTCGACCATGTAAATAGTTATGTTATAATAGTGTATTAAGTCTTCATGTCTGACTTCGTACTCTCTATGAACTTGGTTAATGATGAACTTAGAGTCACCATATGCTTCAAGATTTTTAACGCCAAGCTCATTGTCGATTTGCATCCTGATCAAGAGGGCATTGTATTCCGCTACATTATTGGAACACGGCTCGGTTAATGAGAATGCACGAGGGATTACGTAGTTCTATGGGGAGACAAGGACTAGCCCCACTTCTGCTACAACATTCCCTCATTGGCCCGTTCTTGATGCACCATCGAAGAAGAGTTGACATACCTGTCCTTCGAAAGATGTCTGGGTCAAACAAACTTCAGCGACTTCATCTGAAAGATCTTCATAAAGTTTGGTTGTTTTTAGATCTGGATGCTCAGCGAGGAAATCTGCCACCGCCTGTCCCTTCATGGCTTTGCGGTAGGAATTGCATCTCATATTGGGAGAGCAATATGACAAATTTTGCCAATCGACCATTTAGTGATGATGGCTTTTTCATAAGCAACCTTAAAGGATTGACTTTTGATATGACATATATAGTTTGGCCCACCAAGTAGTGTCGCATTTTCTGAACGGTGAACACCAATGCCAAACATTCCTTCTCGATCAGGTTGTACCGATGTTCGGCTCCAATTATAGTTCTACTCAGATAGTAGATTCCCTGCTCGTTTGCCTGATCATTATTCTGGGCTAGCAATGCTCCTAAAAAATGATCCATCACTCGAACGTATATCAGAAAAGGTTTTCCTGACAATGGAGCTGTAAGGATAGGTGATTGCGAGAGGTATCGTTTGATTTCCTGAAACGCTTCTTGGCAAGCCTCGTCCCAAATGAATGAAATACCCTTTTTCATCAATTTGTGAAGGGTCGGCATCTTCCTGAGAGATTTGAGATAAACCTCCAGATATATGCTAATCGCCCTAGCAATCCTCTAAACTCCCTGAGATTTTTTGGAGGTTGCATCTTCTGGACAGAGCGAACTTTCTCTGGGTCGAGGTGGATGCCTTTGGATGTCACAACAAATCCTAAAATTTACCGCTGGCTACCCCCAGGAAAGATTTAGTGAGATTCATCTTCAACTGATGCGCCCTCATGATGTCGAATACTGTCTTTAGATCTGCCATGTGATCGCCCTTGGCACGACTTTTTACTGCAATGTCATTTACGTAACACTTCACTGTTTTGCGTATATGCTCGTGAAAAATTACATTCATAGCTCTGGTATGTTACCCCTGCGTTCTTTAATTCGAAGGGCATGACAGTATAGCAGTATACCCCCAATAGCGTCCTGAAAGATGTATGCTTTTCATCATCATGGTACATCTTGATTTGATTGTATCCCGAGAATCCATCCATGAAGGACATCAATTCAAACCCACAGGTATTGTCAATCATGACATCTGTGATTGGAAGGGGGAATTCATTTTTAGGACAGGCCTTGTTTAGATAGCAGAAATCAATGCAAACCCATACCTTCCCATTCTTCTTGGTAATGGGGACGATATTGGCTATCCAATCGGGGTGTTGTTCCTCCCTGATGAAATCGGAGTCTATAAGTTTTTTGACTTCCGACTGGATTGCTTCCATTATTTCTAGATAGAACCATCGCTGCTGTTGTTTGACTGGTTTCACGTCTGAATTAATGTTGAGGTGATGCATAGCCACTTGAGGATCAAGCCCAGGCATATCCTCGTAATTCCAAGCAAAAACATATGTATACTCCCGCAGGAGAGATATTAGATCTTCCTTCTCAGAGGGTGATAAGGTTTCGCTTATAAAGATGGGCTTACGATTAGTTTCATCTCCCAGATTGATCTGGGTTACCTTATTCTCTATAGGTGGTTCACTTTGTTGAAAGCGAATATCCCAGAGAGCGTTAGGTGTTTGATCAAAGGATTCGTATCCAATTGGATGATTTCTTCATCTTCATCTTCCGGTGGCTTGTTGAAACCATATTTACCGAAAGTTCTTTGAAGATGTTGTCAAAACTGACATCTGACTCCCACGATGATGTGTCTGACGAGTGATTATGGTATAATGACCCTTCAGACTTAGAAGCTGACGGGATTGGGGCTAACACATAACCCAAACCCTTACGAGTTCGATGATAATAATCATGGGCTTTCCCTTTTAGAACGAAGGATCGAAGCAGCGTTCTCCTTTCTTTGCAAAAGTTCAAGCCAGGACCATTTATTAGGTCGTACCCTATGTTCTCCATCATTCTGAGTACATTTGGCTCAAAATGGGAGAATTAAGGAGATTCATCGTTGCTTTCAGAGTCTTCATGAGTCATTGATTTGGACTCGACTCTTCCAAAAAATATTGGCCTTTGGCCTTTGTGTCTCGCTGGGACCATAAATATGAAAGTACACCTAGAGGGGGGGTGAATAGGTGTACAGCTAAGCTAATGAACTAAATGCGAAAATTAAAACTTAATTGCTACAACACTTAATGCAACCAACGAGTGTAGCCGAATTCCCGGTGAAGGGCTCTGGACTAACTCCTCTTGATTCCTCTAAATAAGAGTTGAGGCACAATATGAAGCTCTTATGGTTAAGCACAAGTGAGGCACATACAAACAAGCCAAGCATATGATAATGATATAACAATATGAAAGATCCAAGACACAATATAAAGAGAGAGATTTAAGAGTCAATGGATCAAACGCAAACAACAAGATGTGTTTCGAGGTTCGAGCACCAAGCTCTACGTCCCCGCCTTCATTGAGAAGGATTTCCAATCTACCAACTTGTCCACCTAGGACTCCCACACAGGGAACCTCCACTAAGGATTTTGGGGCAAATACAACCGGGAGTACCGAACTCCTCTCTCAACCCATACAACCTCCACCGAGGCAACACAAACACCACCTCACACAAGAGGGGTAGGCCCTTAGCCAAACAACCAAAATCCACCTCTTCACAAAGAGGGATACAAATCCAAACTCCACCTCTCACTAGAGGGAGCAAACCACAACCTCAACCTCTACCAAAGAGGGAGCTAACCACCACTCCAAATCAACTTCTACCAAAGAGGAATACAACAAATAAAGGAGGGTATAACACTTGGTGGTTTCCACAACCACAAACAAATTCTTTTTCCACAAAATAAAAGATCCTATAGAGAGGATAGAATGATAGCTCAAGTGTGAAAATCAAGGTGTTTTGAAAATCAAATAACAAAGAAGAATACTTGGGAAAACACTTGTAATATGATAGAAATGAAGATCTAAAGCAATATCCCAAATCCCTATTTTTCTTTGATTTTTTCAAACCCTTGAAAACAAAATAAAGATGAAAACTTTAAGCTCTAAAACACTTTTGAAAACTTGTAAAAACACTGGAGAGTATAGAAAATTTTTGCCTCTAAAAAACTTAGTAAAAATCCCAAACAAATGGGGTATTTAAAGCCCTCCAAAGAAACTAACCATTGGGCTGATCTGTCAGCCTTGGCAGCCGGCGGTCGACCGGCCCGGTCGACCGCCAACGGTCAAATTTTTGACCGTTGGAGGCTAGCGGTCGACCGCCCGGTCGACCGTCCCAATCCAGAGAGTAAATGCTCTCGGGCTCGGTCGACCGCCCAAGCCTTACGGTCGACCGGTTCGGTCGACCGCCCCCACCCGAGAGTGGGGTACTTGCAGTCGGTCGACCGCTCGGTCGACCGGCCCAAGTGGCTGGCCAGCGTGCACGTTTTGTGCACGTCGGTCGACCGGTCCGGTCGACCGATTCTGGGTCCGGTTGACCATCCCGATCGACCGCTAGAGCCTGGCAGAAGGCTGTTAGGGACAGAAAAACTTGGTTTAAAATATTCTAAAAAAATCCCATAAATTCCTTAAAAATCTACAAAATAGTTTTAGCATAATGCATTGATATACAAACTTGTGTGAAAATTTTCAACACAAATTTCAAACTTTTTGAACCATTTTTGTGACTTACAAATTTTGCCGAAATCTAAAAACCGTTTTTTTTCCAAACTTGGATTTTTGAATTGAAAATACGCTTTGTCCAAAACTCATCCAAATACAAAAACATGATACTTAAACACTTTGAAGCATGTTGCATATGGACATAAGTCCAATATACATGAAACATATATATATCCATGTTTTTGAAAATAAATCCGAAAATATGTTTTGTTAAAACACAAAACCTAAAACACATGAATAGGCATATCAAATAAGTTTGTCTAAGATATGAAGCATACATGTATATAGAATGAATCTAATATACATAAAACCAAGTAAACTTATTTTGATATAATATCTATTCATGAAAACTAATATCGGTTAAACCAAAAACCGAAAACCAATAAACATGAAAACTAAAGCAAGTGTGTGTTGTGAACTTGAGCATATCACACTATCTAATCTTTACAAATGGATCTAAAACATAAGAACTAAACTAGGTATCGAAGTCTTCTTGATGAACTCTGTCTTCAAACCGACTCGATTCAAACCGTGATTCACCGAGCTTGACTCCACCGAGTGCTATATATAATCTTGATGCTCAGGCTCTTGAATCACCGTGTGAGAAGCTCCAAAACTCCTTTGTTGAAGCTAATCGCCTACTAATATCTTGGTTAAGGATCTGAAACTAAACATCACAAGATTATTAGTAAACATAACTACATGAGTTAATCATCATCAAAACTAGAGTGGAAGGCATCTGAGCCGACAATCTCTCCCTTTTTGATGATGACAAAACTCATGGAGTTATATATGCATAGATTAAAGTTAAGCTTCAAAGAAGCTCCCCCTTAACTCATGTATAGCAATAAATATATGCAATGAATATTAAACATGAAAATGCATAGACATGCATAAAACAATGAAATGTATAAAACATGTTGTTGATACTAATTGAAAGGTAAAACTTTATTACCAAATAATAAAACATGCTTTTGATACCAAAATAAATTATTTCTTCTTTTTCATAAACATGTTCTTTAAATAACACTCTTGATACAAAAAATAAGTAAGGCTCTTGATATCAATAAAAATAAACTAATAAAAAACAAACTATGTTTCTAGATGCATATAAAACATGCATATAAACTCAAATACTTCTCACCCTTTTTGTCAATCATCAACAAAGGGGTCAAAGAAAACAAAACAAAATGTTCTCCCCCTTTGTCTAAAACAAAAATGATACCAATAAGGGGTACAATCAAAACCAATATGATACCAATTAAAAACATGTCAATGAAGTGCATATTGATACCAATTGAAAGTGAACATAAAAACATTTAAGAAATGCCTACCAATTGAAAGTAAATAAGGCATAGAAAACAAATCTCAATCAACATTTTCATACCAAAATGAAAACATATACCAATTGATAAGAAAAAAATTTTGATACCAATTGTAAGTAAATAAATAACATCTTGATGCCAATTGAAGGTATTTTTCTTTATAAGCATATGATACCAAATTAAAAATCAATATTAATTTTTCAATCATTTTTCATCATAAAACATGGGAGTGGAAAACAAAACCAATGGTAAACAAAATACCAATTGAAAGATGAAATACGAATTTTCTCCCCTTTAATAAATACCAACTTAAATGATGCATAAGCTTGTATTAGGATACCGATTGAAAACTAATCAATTGAAACATGATAGTCATTTAAAAAATCAAGCTTATCATAATCAAAATTTGTGCTCCAAGATATAGGGATATAATAAGCACAAATAAGAAAAATATATATGTATGAAAAATTTTAATACCAATCGAAATTGATACTCTTTGAAGTGAAAGCATACATACATAAAAATATATAAGTATACAAAAAATGTCAATATTGATATCAATTGAAAAAATCCAGTGATACCAATTTTGAAACAACAATAATATCAAGTGTATATCTCATAATACCTTTTCACCCATTTCATGCACATGTTTAAAATGATTTTCAATATTAACATACAAGGCATGGTCGCCTAACCAACCGCCCTTGGAAGGGTAGGGGTTTTCAAAAATAGGTTTGAAAATACAGTGTGTTTGAAAACTCTACCAAAATGAAGAATACGAACTAGTTATATGAAAAATTTGTAAACTAGTACGAAATCCTTCAAGTAAGGAATAAAACAAAATTATATTTCATGAAAAACATGTAAATCACATGGTCACTAAACACTTAAAGTCCATAAAGCCCATATCATACTCATGAAAACACAATCATGAGAAACATTTAAATGAAGTGAGTGCACAAGTGTAATGTGAATCTCATAATCATGAAATTAGGCAATTAAGCTCAAAATTCCTTAAAAATAAAAATCATCAAAACGATTTAATCTTCAAAGCATATGTATGTCTTGTACAAACTAAAGTATACATACATATCCAAAACATAACGAGTCCACCAATGTATATGCATGAAGGCACGTGGCTCAAAGATGTATATGTATAGCCAATAGTTTAGACAAGATGGACATATACATGAAGTTAAACATGTAAACATGGAAAACATGTATACAAATGGGAATACAAGTCAAAATGCATGAATCATCAAAACTAGACTATACTAGTACATCTAATGAGTACAAATGAGCGTTCAAGCACAAACATGTAATAATCGATTTGTGGCTTATTAGTTGTACAAGTATATATCCAAGTATTAATGAAAACAAACATCCAAACATGTAATCAAATCAAGAAGCATAAAAGATCAAAAAAAAACTCATAAACATACATATGACTATTATGACAAATGCACATGCATTAGTTCTATGATATACATAATACCTAAACAATGGTGAGAACACATTAAATATGGGTCCATGTAAACATGGGTGATCTCAAATACTATACATGCATGTCAATGATCTAATAATCATGGCATTTAACATACTAATTAAAACATGCTAAAACTCAAGAATGTGAAAAGCATGTAAATATAAACGGAAGTTAGAGATCGATACCAAAATCGATGAAGGCACCTCTCTAGTTCTCCAAACCAAGGTGGTCCCACCACCAAACTCCCCTTGAAAGTGATGCATCCAAATAGTAATCTTTAAACTCGGAACGCATCCACCTCAAGGCACCATAACTCTTACGTCATGCGAGAGCCCACACCTATATCAAACACAATAGGGGTGGTCTTTGGTACCCACACTCTTTTGGGTCCATGGAGATTAGTTCCTTTCCTAACCCAAACAATTTTAGTTGCTAAATTTACATCATGTAAACGATCATAATAGAATTTAGCAAGGTGGCCCTTACGTCGACAATGTGTACAAGTGTACACATAAGCATACATAGTGTTGTGTACATGAACGTGTGAAGCATGTGTATGCCGTGGATGGTGTGCATGCAAAGATGGAACTTGTTTCTTTCGAACCAAAGATTCCAAGCGTATATGGTTCAAAGCACATTGGCTCATAGTGGAGCCAAAACAATCCACACTCTTTTTAAGCATACAAGTATCATTTTCAATTGTGGAAGAAGAGGTACATGAAATAGGTGAGCTAGATGGTAAAGCTACATTAGCATGGCAAACATGTGTAGACAAATCATTTTGCAAAGAAATATTTTTCTTTAAACAATCTTTTAATTCTTGTGAAATCAAATTTATTTTGTTTTTCAAGGAATTATTCTCTTTTAATACAAACTCAAAATTTGAAGTTAAATCCTCATTTTTCTTCAAAATATATTCACAATCATTTTTACTTTTCAAAATTTTATTTTCATTAAGTGCAAGATCAAGTTGTGATTTAAGTGAGTCACTTTCACTTGAAATCTCATCCCTTTCTTGCAAAACCAAATCAAGTCTTGAACATAAATCCTTGTTTTCTTTATTAAGTTTAAAATTTTTCTTTTTCAAAAGATTATATTTTTCTAACCATTTTTCACACACAATAGAAAGTTCTTCATTCAAGGCATTGGTATCAATATTCTTATCACATGAAGAACTAGCATCATCACTATCTAATTGAGTTCCGAGTATACCTCAAGGGAGTCATTCCCTTGGACCATATAGCATTGTTGCTCGGATTCTCCACTAGATTCATCCTCTGTTTGGATTGGCAATTGGAGCTTGGAGGTGGTCAACGTGTTCCACACTGCAAAGGCGGAATCACAGTTAGAAATAAGTATAAGATATTCTTTAGTAAGCGTGCTTCTAAGTGCCTCAAGGGCCTGTGCATTGGCCTGTATATGC
The DNA here is from genome assembly GCA_038442645.1 of Agave tequilana. NCBI lineage: Eukaryota > Viridiplantae > Streptophyta > Magnoliopsida > Asparagales > Asparagaceae > Agave > Agave tequilana. The sequence goes on along the minus strand of JAVJIF010020280.1, from coordinate 75,855 downwards.
TTGCTATCATTAGAGTAAGATTTCTTGGTAATAGCAAGGTAAACATACAAGCCTAGGGTTTTCAAATACATGGACATCCTAAATTTTTACATGTCAATGTTGGAAACATCAAACATGGGAGGTGACAAGAAATCTATGAGTGTGTGTGTGTAAACAATATACGTGCAAATGCAAATGATAGATTAGCTCACACAGATCACACTCATAGGTGGTTAAACCAAATATCAGGAGCGTAGGCTTTGATACCAATTGAAAGTACACTAGAGGGGGGTTTATAGGTGTACGACTAATCTAATGAACTAAATGCGAAAATTAAAACTTAATTGCTACAACACTTAATGCAACCAATGAGTGTAACCGAATTCCCGATGAAGGGCTCTGGACTAACTCCTCTTGATTCCTCTGAATAAGAGTTAAGGCGCTATATGAAGCTCTCGTGGTTAAGCACAAGTGACGCACAAACAAACAGGCCAAGCATATGATAATGATATAACAATATGAAAGATGCAAGACACAATATAAAGAGAGAGATTTAAGAGTCAATGGATCAAACACAAACAACAAGATGTGTTTCGAGGTTCGAGCACCAAGCTCTACGTCCCCACCTTCATCGAGAAGGATTTCCAATCCACTAACTTGTCCACCTAGGACTCCCACACAGGGAACCTCCACGGAGGATTTTGGGGTAAATACAATCGGGAGTACCGAACTCCTCTCTCAACCAATACAACCTCCACCGAGGAAACACAAACACCACCTCACACAAGAGGGGTAGGCCCTTAGCCAAACAACCACAATCCACCTCTTCACAAAGAGTGATACAAATCCAAACTCCACCTCTCACTAGAGGGAGAAAACCACAACCTCAACCTCTACCAAAGAGGGAGCTAACCACCACTCCAAATCAACCTCTACCAAAGAGTGATACAACAAATAAAGGAGGGTACAACACTTGGTGGTTTCCACAACCACAAAAAAATTCTTTTTCCACAAAACAAAAGATCCTATAGAGAGGATAGAATGATAGCTCAAGTGTAGAAATCAAGGTGTTTTGAAAATCAAATAACAAAGAAGAATACTTGGGAAAACACTTGTAATATGATAGAAATGAAGATCTAAAGCAATATCCCAAATCCCTATTTTTCTTTGATTTTTCCAACCCTTGAAAACAAAATAAAGATGAAATCTTTAAGCTCTAAAACACTTTTGAAAACTTGTAAAAACACTAGAGAGTATAGAAACTTTTTGCCTCTAAAAAACTCAGTAAAAATCCCAAACAAATGGATATTTAAAGCCCTCCAAAGAAACTAGCCGTTGGGTTGATCAGTCAGCCTTGGCTGTTGGCGGTCGACCGGCCTGGTGGACCGCCAACGGTCAAATTTTTGACCGTTGGAGGCTAGCGGTCGACCGCCTGGTCGACCGTCCCAATTCAGAGAGCAAATGCTCTCTGGCCGATCGACCGCTCGGTCGACCGCCCAAGCCTTACGGTCGACCGGTTCGGTCGACCTCCCCCACCCGAGAGTGGGGTACTTGCAGTCGGTCGACCGCTCAGTCAACCGGCCCAAGTGGCTGGCCAGCGGGCACGTTTTGTGCACGTCGGTCGACCGGTCCGGTCGACCGCCAGAGCCTGGCAGAAGGCTGTTAGGGACAGAAAAACTTGGTTTAAAATATTCTAAAAATCCCATAAATTCCTTAAAAATTCACAAAAATAGTTTTAGCATAATGCATTGATATACAAACTTGTGTGAAAAATTTCAACACAAATTTCAAACTTTTTGAACCATTTTTGTGACTTACAAATTTTGCCGAAAACCAAAAACCGTATTTTTCCAAACTTGGATTTTTGAATTGAAAATACGCTTTGTCCAAAACTCATCCAAATAAAAAAACATGATACTTAAACACTTTGAAGCATGTTGCATATGGACATAAGTCCAATATACATGAAACATATATATATCCATGTTTTTGACAATAAATCCGAAAATATGTTTTGTTAAAACACAAAACCTAAAACACATGAATAAGCATATGAAAATAAGTTTGTCTAGGATATGAAGCATACATGTATATAGAATGAATCTAATATACATAAAACTAAGTAAACTTATTTGATATAATATCTATTCATGAAAACCAATATCGGTTAAACCAAAAACCGAAAACCAATAAACTGAAAACTAAAACAAGTGTGTGTTGTGAACTTGAGCATATCACACTATCTAATCTTTACAAATAGATCTAAAACATAAGAACTAAACTAGGTACCGAAGTCTTCTTGATGAACTCCGTCTTCAAGCCGACTCGATCCAAACCGTGATTCACCGAGCTTGACTCGACCGAGTGCTATATATGATCTTGATGCTCGGGCTCTTGAATCATCATGTGAGAAGCTCCAAAACTCCTTTGTTGAAGCTAATCACCTACTAATATCTTGGTTAAGGATCTGAAACTAAACATCACAAGATTATTAGTAAACATAACTACATGAGTTAATCATCATCAAACTAGAGTGGAAGGCCTCTGGGCCAACAAAATAATGATCCTTGCACATCACTGACATCTTGACATGCCGTGAGGGATGACCTCACCGGGCATGCAATGATGTCAGAACATCTAATGCCGACCAGGGATCATCATCTACATCGGTACTAGCGTCTGACGGTATAGAATCAGAAGTAAACGCAGAAAAGTAGGCCAAATCTAATTCTTCATTAATATACCACTCGCCTTCATCATTGGCGGTGTTATTAATATCGAGCTTATTAGTGCTCGTTACAAGTTGATTTAATTTCCAAAGGCACTCTTCGTTCGCCTCTGGTTCAGTGTCAGCTTCATTACCAGAGTCTGGTTTCTCTGGCTGTGGATTCTCGTTCATCTTCAGAGAATCCTGGTATAGTAGGGAGTCTGTGAAATAGTTCTCTACCCCCTTGAATGGATGCCTTTCGGTGATCAACATTCGGACTTTTCCACTTACGTCAATATATTTCATGACTTGATGGAGAGTGGAGGGGACGATGGAGTTACGATGAATCTACGGTCATCCCAGTAGCAAATTGTATGAAGTGTCAGCGTCAATCACATAGCATGTCACTTTAAATCTCATGTCCCCAATCTGACATTTGAGTTTGATCTTCCCCATTGGGCGCGTACATTGGCGTTGAAACCATAAATGGTAGTTTGGGTGGCATTCAATCGGTGGGTGGGGATCCCTAAGTGCTGCATGACCCGGTGAGACATAATGCTCAACGCGGATCCTGAATCTACTTGAATGTAGCTCACTTTAGACGATCCAATATACCCTATAAAATACAGGGGCCTATCATGTCTTTCCTTAACCTGCATATCGTCTGGCGTGAAGGTGATGCATGGGGCATTTTGAGAGGCATGGAGATAGTTTTCTTTATTTTTCTCCTATGGTCCAGCCGGGATCTGGGTCATGACGACCTCAGCATCGGCTAGAGATTCTCTTAGAGCTTCTCTTGTTGACTTTGACAGTCTTAGGAGCTAATAAAGAGTGATTCTGGCTGGGATGTTAGCCTGTTGAGTCAAGACATCAAAGCAGTAAGGTGCTGAAGTTCCTTCTATTTTGTCCTTTGGGAGGTTGCTTCACGGATGGCTTGGTTGGCTCTAAAGTAGGTCCAAGTGGATTTGCCACCAACTCATCATATTTCTTTAAGCATGACTGTCCCGAACGGATTTCGGCCACGAGCAGCGCATTCGGCACTGCGGCAGGACGGTTGTCTCCTCCTCTGAGTTGGTTAGTGAGGGGACATCGGTTTCTGCTTTACAGGAAGAGGCACACACTGTAAGTACACCTAGAGGGGGGTGAATAGGAGTATGGCTAATCTAATGACAAATAATGCGGAATTAAAAATAAATTGTAACACACTTAGTGTAACCAAAGAATGTAGCCGAATTCCCGGTGACAGGCTCTGGACTATCTCCTCTAAATTCCTCTAAATAAGATTTGAGGTGCTATATGAAGCTCTCTTAGTTTAACACAAGTATGGCACACAAACATTACCAAACATATATGATATGGGCAAAATGAGTCAATGCAAGATATAAAAGAGAGAGAGTTTAGAGATAGTAGATCAAACGCAAACACCAAGATATGTTTTGAGGTTCGAGCACCCAGCTCTATATCCCCGCCTTCACACAGAAGGATTTCCACTAATGCGTCCACATAGGACTTCCCATACAGGGAACCTCTACTGAGGATTTGGGTAATACAACTTTAGAGTACACAACTCCACTCTCAAATAACAACAACCTCTACACAAGAGGTAAGACACTAAGCCGCACAAGATCAACCTCTCAATAGAGGGCTAGGCACAAGCCAGCACAATCACCTCACACTAGAGGGATAAGGTACAAAGGCAAACTCCAATCTCAATCACCTCTACACTTAGAGGGATACCAACATAACCCAATTGCACAACCTTCTCTACACTTAAAGGGAAAGGCACAAAGCCAAAGCAAAAGAAAATGTTACAACTCTTGGTGATCACAAAGATCACAAACATTTTTTTCCTACAAAAACAAAATCCTATAGATAAGATAGATATGATAGCTCAAGTGTGAGAAAATAAAGAGTTTGAAAATCAAAATCACAAAGAAAAACTCTTGAAAAAAACTCTAGATAGAAATATAAATGAAGATCAAAAACCAATTCCGAAAGACTCTTTTTCTTTGAATTTCCAACACTTTAAAAACAGATAAAGATAAAATCTTTTGGCACAAAAACTCTTTAAAAACTTGCTGTTAAGCACTTAAGAAGATGGAAATTTTTTCTCTTTAAAAACTTATAGAAAATAACTCAAGAGAAGGCATATATATAGCCTCTCAAAAATCTGCCCATTGGTAGTGTGGAAAGGGCAAAAATGCCCCTCTGGTCGAACGCCCTGTCGACCAGCACAACGGTCATATTTATGACGTTGTGCCTTCGGTCGACTGGCCACAGCCAACGGCCAACCGCCCGATCGACCAGCCCCCACCCGAGAGTGGGGTGCTTTCAGTCGGTCGACCGGCCGAGTTGGCTGGCCATGTGCACGTCCTTGTGCACATCTGGTCCGATCGACCGGTCCAGTCGACCGCCAGTCAGTCTGGCTGGGGATTATAGGATAGAAAAACTTTTCTTTTAACTTCTATAAAATCCCATAAAATCACATAAATTTTACAAAAATAAGTTCTTATAAGATCTTTGAAATACAAATGTGTGACTAAAATTCAACACATATTATAAACAACTTGAACCATTTTTGTGATATTGAAATTTGACTTAAACATAAAATCTGTATTTTCCAAAACTTAAATTTTTGAAATGGAAAACCGTTTTCTCCAAAACTCATGTAAATACAAAAATATGATATTAAAACAACTTTGAAGCATGTGGTATATGGATAGAATCCAATATACATATAAGATATATATATATCTATATTTTTGCTATGAAAATCAAATCAGTTAAACTAAAAACCAAACATTTAAACTTGTGTGCGTATGTGAAGTTGAGCATATCAACACTATCTAATCTTTACACAAGATCTAAACAAACTAAACTAAACAAACCGAGGTCTTCTTGACTCCAAATCGACTCGATCCAAACGTGATCCAACGAGCTTGACTCCAACCAAGTGCTAGATGCGACCTAGACGCACGAGCTCTTGAATCCACATGTGTTAGCTCTCAAAACTCTTTTATTGAAGCTAAACACTTACTAATATCTTGGTCAATCACTAAAACTATTTAAACACAAGATTATTAGTAAATTATAATTACATGAGTTAATCATCATCAAAACTAGAGTGATGGGCCTCTGGGCCGACAATCTCCCCCTTTTTATGATGACAAAACTCATGGAGTTATATATGCATGGATTAAAATTAAGCTTCATAGGAGCTCCCCCTTAACTCATGCATAGTAATAAACAATAAAGATATTCAATGAATGCATAAACCAAACAACACATACAAATCCAAATGCTTCTCCCCTTTTTCATAAACAAAACATATATGAATTAAATAAGAAAAGAAACATACATATATAAATTCTCAAAATTCTTCTTCCCTATTTTTGTATAAAACAAGGAAATGAAATAATCATGCATATATAAACTCATCAAATATTTTTTCGCCTTTTTGTCAATTCATCAACAAAGGGGCATAAATAAACTCTCAAAAAAAACTTCTCCTCTATTTTGTCAAATCAAACAATAAAGATATATATGCGATATATATTCATGAAGAGGAGAGACGTAAAGTTAACTCCCCCTACATACATGCATTTATATGCAAAGAGATGACTAAACCCTAACCATATAAAGAATAATATATAATACATAAACGGAGATGTGAAGCTCCCTCTACGCACGTGTATTACATAAAGAAGAGAGTCAAGCTCCTCAATATGAGATATGCTCAACATGAATCTATATATAGAGAAGATGTTAAGCTTCCCTTACATATAAGCAATACATATCGAAACATTATGATACCGATTTATGATACCAATTGAAAATAAACAAAATTTTAAGATACCAATTGAAAGTATCTTGTAATTTTTTTTGATACTAATAGAAAATGAAACATTGTACATTTATGATACCAATTGAAATATATATATTGTAAATCTTGATATTGATATCAATTGTAAATATTTTGTAATTTTGATACCAATAGAAAGTAAAAATCAAATTTTTAGGTAAACACAACTCATTAGATACCAATTTGAGAATAATACCAATTAAAATTATTGATATCAATATTGAAAATGTTAGCATATACCAAACAAAGTATTTTTCATCATAAAGAATGGGAGTAAGATACCAATTAAAAATAAAATCGATTGAAAGATAAAACATGAATTTTTCTCCCCCTTTATGAAATACTAATAAAAATAATGCATAATCTTGTATAAGATACCAATTGAAAAATAATGTACATTAAGGATTAAATCAAGCTTAGCATAAACGTAATTTGTGCTTTAAGATATAAACATATAGTAAGCACAATCAAATCATATATATATGTACGAAAATGTGAATACCAATCGAAATTGATACAATTTAATTTGAAGCATACATATATTATAAAACACTTATGAATATACAAACATGAAAATATCAATTGGGATACCAATTGAAAATATAATGACAATCAAGTGTATAACTTACACCTACCACCCTATTCATGCACATGTTTAAAAATATTTTCAATTTAGAGCATACAAGGCATGGTCGCCCATCCAACTGCCCTTTGAAGGTAGAGGTTTTTAAAATTAGGATTTAAAATTATTTTAACATGTTCGAAAAACTCTACCAAAATGAAGAAATATGCAACTAGTTTTATGATAATATTGAAAACTAGTACGAAGTCTTTCAAGTAAGGAATAAAACAAGAAAATATTCATGAAAACATGAAAATCACTCAACAATTGACACTCAAAGTCTATAAAGCACATATAGGACTCATGGAAATAAAGTCATGAGAAAATATCAAGTAATGTGAATGTAAAAAGTCATTTAATCAACAAAATCATAGAATAAGGCATTTAAGCTCAATGAAATTCCTTTGTAAACCTGAAAAACATAAAAATTTAATTTTCATCAAAATAATACTAACTTCAAGGCATATGTATGTTTTGTCTAAAACTAAAGGTATACATACATATCCTAAACACATATGAGTCCATAATTGAATTTACATGAAAAACAAGTGACTCAAGGGTTTACATGTATATCTAAAGTTTTAAATAAAATTAACATATACATGAAGCTAAACACATTATCATGAAAACATGTACAAAAATAGAGAATATAAGTTAAAGTATAAGAATCATCAAAATTAGGCTATACTAGCACATCTAATGGGTATAAATGAGCAATTACGCACAAACATATAAAAATCAAATGTGGCTCATTAGTTGTACAAGTATATACACAAGTTTTAATAAAAACTATATCTAAACATGTAATCAAAACCATGAAGAGCAAAGTCATAAGCAAAAATCAATATGATCATTATGTAAATGCCCATGTTTTAGAGTTATGATATACACACTAGCTAAACTAAAGCGAGAACACAAAAATAATAATCCATATATAATAATCCATATAAACACGGGTGTATCTCACAGACTACATTTGCATATCAATGTCTAATTATCATGGCATTTAATATAATAATCATGAAAAACTAAAACATGCTAAAAATCAACAATGAAAGCATGTAAAATAAAAAGAAGTTAGAGATAGTTACCAAAACCATTAGGGCTAATCTCTAAATCTCCAAACCATGGTGGTCCTCTCATCAAACTACCCTTAAAAGTGATGCATCTAAAAGTGTCACCATTTAGCTCGGAACGCATTTACCGTCAAGGCACTATTACTCTCACGTCAAGCGAGAGCCCACACCTATATCAAATAAAATAGGGATGAATTTGGTACGCATACTCTATTGGGTCCATGGGGGTTAGCACCTTTCCTAACCCAAATAAATTTGTTTGCAAAATTTGAATCATTTAATCTATCATAACAAAATTTTGCAAGGTGGCCCTTACGTCCACAATGTGTACATGTGTACACATGAGCATACATAGTGTCATATGCATGAACATGAGAAGCATATGTATGCCGTGGTTTGTGTGCATGCATATGAGGAGCATGTTTCTTGTGAAACATGGATTCCAACCGTGTGTGGTTCATGACACATTGGCTCAAAGTGGAGCCCAAATAATCAACATTCTTTTTTATATATTTATATCATTTTTAATGTTGGAAGAAGTGGAGCATACAATAGGTATACTAGATGGTGAAGCATGGCAAATATGTGATTCAATATCATTTTTCAAAGAAATATTTTCTTAGAAACCAAATCTAGTTCTTTTAAAATTGAAGTAATTTTATTTTTCAAAGATTCATTTTCTTTTAACACAAAAGTCAAGTTTTGAAGATAGAACTTCATTTTTCTTCAAAACATCATTACAATCATTTTTATTTTTCAAAATTTTGTTTTCATTAAGAGCAAGTTCAAGTTGAGATTTCAAAGAGTCCCTTTCATTTGAAATCTCATCCCTCTCTTGCAAAATCAAGTCAAGTTTTGAATACAAATCCTTATTTTCTTTATTTAATTTAATATTTTCTTTTCAAAACATGGTATTTTTCAAGCAAATTGTCACACAATAGAGAGTTCTTCATTCAAAGTATCAGCATCCATATAATCATCACTTGAAGAACTAGCACTATCATCTAGTTGAGTTTCCGATTGTACCTCAAGGGAGTCATTCCCTTGGACCATTAGCAAGCTTAGTTAGATTCTTCTCCACTAGATTCATCCTTCACATATTTCGTAGTTTGTACCTTGTGAGAGGTCAAAGTGTTCCACACTGCAAAAGCAGAATCACAATGAGAAACAATAGATAAATGTTCTTTGCTAAGAGTGCATTTAAGTGTCCAAGGGCTTATGCATTGGCCTCTATATGCTTGTTATTATCAAGATAGGATTTCTTGGTAGTAGCAAGGAAAACATGCATTCCTAGGATTTTTAGGTACATATTCATTTTAAGCTTCCATACATCGATGTTAGAAACATCAAACATAGGAGGGGTCATGAAGTCCATGAGTGTATAAACTATATGTGCGAATGCAAAAATAGATTATCTAACCAAGATCTCACTCCTAGGTGGTTAAACCTAATATCAGGAGTGTAAGCTCTGATACCAATTGTAAGTACACTTAGAGGGGGGTGAATAGGTGTATGGCTAATCTAATGAAAAATAATATGAAATTAAAAATAAATTGCGACACATTTAGTGTAACAAAAGAGTGTAGCCGAATTCCCGGTGACGGGCTCTAGACTATCTTCTCTAAATTCCTCTGAATAAGAGTTGAGGTACTATATGAAGCTCTCTAGGTTCAACACAAGTATGGTACACAAATAATACCAAGTATATATGATATGAGCAAAATGAATCAATGCAAGATATAAAAGAGAGAGAGTTAGAGATAGTGGATCAAACGCAAAAACGAAGATATGTTTCAAGGTTCAAGCACCTAGCTCTACTCCTCGCCTTCACACAGAAGGATTTTCACTAATGTGTCCACACAGGACTTCCCACAAAGGGAACCTCTATTGATGATTTGGGTAATGTAATTTTATAGTACACAACTCCTCTTTCAAACAACAATAACATCTACACAAGAGGCAAGGCACTAAGCCACACAAATCAACCTCTCAATAAAGAGATAGGCACAAGCTAACACAATCACCTCATACTAGAGGGATAAGGCACAAAGTCAAACTCCAACCTCAATCAGCTCTACACTTAGAGGGATACCAACACAATCCAATTGCACAACCTCCTCTACACTTAGAGGGAAAGGTACAAAGCCAAAGTAAAAGAAAGGGTTACAACTCTGGTGATCACAAAGATCACAAATAACTTTTTCCCACGAAAACAAGATCCTATAGATAGGATAGATATGATGGCTCAAGTGAGAGAAAATAAAGATTTTGGAAATCAAAATCATAAAGAAAAACTCTTGGGAAAAACTCTAGATAGAAATATAAATGAAGATCAAAAACCAATTCCCAAAGACTCTTTTTCTTTAAATTTCCAACACTTTAAAAATAAATAAAGATAAAATCTTTTGGCACAAAAGCTCTTTTAAAAACTTACTGTTAAACACTTAAGAAGATGAGAATTTTTACTCTCTAAAAACTTGTAGAAAACAACTCAAGAGAAGGCATATATATAACCTCTCAAAAATCTGCCCGTTGGCAGTCTGGAAAGGGCAGAAATGCCCCTCCAGTCGACTGCCCGGTCGACCAACGCAACGGTCATATTTATGACCGTTGTGCCTCCAGTCGACCGCCCGGTCGACCGGCCACAGCCAACGGTCGACCGCCCGGTCGAGCGGCCCCCACCCGAGAGTGGGGTGCTTTTAGTCGATCGACCGACCGAGTTGGCTGGCCATGTGCACATCCTTGTGCTCATCGGTGGACTGTGCCGGTCGACCAACCACTGGTCTGATCGACCGGTCCTGTCGACCGCCAGTTAGTCTGGCTGGGGATTATAGGATAGAAAAACTTATCTTTTTAACTTCTATAAGATCCCATAAAATCACATAAATTCTACAAATATAAGATCTTTGAAGTACAAATATGTGTGACTAAAATTCAACACATATTATAAGTAATTTGAACCATTTTTGTGATATTGAAATTTGGCTTAAACACAAAATCCGTATTTTTCAAAACTTGAATTTTTGAAATGGAAAACCGTTTTCTCCAAAACTCATGTAAATACAAAAGCATGATATTGAAACAACTTTGAAGCATGTTGTATATGGATAGAATTCAATATACATATAAGATATATATCTATATTTTTGATATAAAAATCAAAATCGGTTAAACTAAAAACCAAACATTTAAACTTGTGTGTGTATGTGAACTTGAGCATATTAACACTATCTAATCTTTACACAAGATCTAAACAAACTAAACTAAACAAACTGAGGTCTTCTTGTCTACAAGGTGACTAGATCCAAACGTGATGTAACGATCTTGACTCCAACCGAGTGCTAGATGCAATCTAGACGCGTGAGTTCTTGAATCCACATGTGTTAGCTTCCAAAACTCCTTTGTTGAAGCTAAACACCTACTAATATCTTGGTCAAATACTGAAACTATTTAAACACAAGATTATTAGTAAACTATAACAACATGAGTTAATCATCATCAAAACTAGAGTGATGGGCCTCTGGGCCAACACACACCACATTACAAGGCGAAGCTTTTGCTTTGCCTTTGGACTTCCTATTGTTTACAGTAGTCCACTGTTGGCCTTCCACAAGGTCGGGATGAACCCACATAATTTCTTCCTGAGGAGTAGGAACATGCACGAGACCTTTCTCTTGCTGGTGATATGGGTCTGTATTGATCATTCTTAGTTCCCTTTCGGGATCGGAATTACTTCGGCCGGCGTTAGAGGCTGGTTTTCGAACCGAAGAAATGGTGTCATATTAGCCGTCACTTTCTTCTGCTCTGGACGGAGCTTGAGCACTTCCGCATTAATCAGAGCTTGAAGAATATCTTTGAAGATATAATAGCTCTTGGTGCGATGCTCCAGCATCCTATAATACGGGCAGTAGTTGGGATTGTCGGTCTTGCCGACCTCCTCATGACATCTGGCTTCAGGAAGCTTTAATCTGTTGCTGTTGTTGAGTAACTTGAACACCAAATTGACATGCTCGTCTTTGAAAGAGTACTGCCTGTTGGTGCGCAGTTGACTTGAAGAGTCACCCCCTCTAGTCTGCTAAGGTTTAACGGGAGACTTCGTTTCTGTCGTCAATGTATCTTTCCTTTTTGATTGGAAAGATACTTTTGACGCACACCTTGTTAACTTTTTGGGTCTGGGTATGTTTTCTTCTGCCCTAACCCTGGTGACAATCTCTCCAGATGCTTCCAAATGCGGCTTTCAGCAACTCTTATCTGGGCTAGGAGTGAGGTTTGCAAATTGTGACAGTTTCTACTAGGGTGGCCTGGGTCATACCGATAGGATATCGAAGCACCATATTCCAAAATCTTTCTACAAACATTTTGACCGACTCCCCTTATGTTGCTTTGTTGCCAGGAGAGTTGGCATGGTAACCTCCGAGTCATCTTCGAAGAAGCACGTAAGGAAAAGCTTCTCCAAATTACCCCAGTTCTTGATGGAGTCTTCGGGGAGTTTCATGAATCATTAAAAGGCAAGTCCCTTTAGAGTACTGATGAACAAACGCGCCAAGATGGCATCATTTGCTACTATGTTCCCTATTTGAGACTTAAAGTAGTAAATATGTTGGTTCGGGGACCCCTTACCGTCAAAGGCCTGTAGGGTCAAAGCTTTGAACTTGGGAGGATATCAGATAAGATCCCACTCTGCTGGGTATGGCCGGACCACTCCTACTTCTTGGAGGCCTTTCCGATTGGTAAAGGCTTCCAGACGCAGCTCTAATTTATTCATTCTTTTAGAATGAGTCCCTCCATTCTCCGGATTGCCTCCCCTTTAGATGAAGACTTAGAAGACTCAAAGTTGGAATGTTTCTCCTCCTCTATATGCACAGAAGATAAACTCTCTCCTTCTTTTCGCTTGCCTTTAGACTTTATAGAAGAGGTTTTGGCCTTCGACTTCTTCTCATCCTCAAGAAACTGTACAAACATCTGTTTGAGGGTATCGATAGATTCTTGTTGCGCGAAATCATATCGAACTGTTCCCTCTAAACCTGGGCTTGGTGTTCTAAACACCTGGTCGTCTTCTCTGGAGTGTTTGGCATATACACGAAGGCTTTCTTCTTTATAGAAGAGTTCGAGGCCTGTGACTCTGTGATGGCAGAGTGTGATTCACTTATTTCAATGCCCCGAGCTAGGGTATTATAGTCAACCTGGCCTACCGTACCAGTCCGAGTGCGAGTATGTACAGTCCTTCTGGTTCTGTATCAGACTCGTCAGAGCTGACCGCCGGTTATTTTTTCTACTTCTGCTTTGCATAGTGCTTGGACCTGCCATGTTTGCAGTGACTTCGGGGTACTCCGTGTTAGAAAAGGTTCCTATTCTGTAGGAATGACGTCTTTTGACTGATCGAAAGGTTGAGATTAATCGTCTGAATATCGACTGCTTGCTTATATGAGAGTTGCAGCGGCATTCAGAGAGCATTACCGTGATGAGTCGTTCACAACAACAGGATAGAGTTATCTGATTAGCACTCCTCTTCTTTGTCAAGTAATCTCTTAGATCTGTCGGAGGTGGGTCAAAGAGTTTAGCCTCGGGTTTCGAGGGCTTTTTAGCTTCTGAGAGCCATCCTTGCGTCACGAATTTGAGATGCAGGGTTCTGAGACGCAGAGCTCACGTTTTATAGAACAGATGCGACACTCACGTTTTGGATTTGAAACACGGGTCTCGTGCCTCTGTTGAGAAGAGATGCGGACCTTGCGTTGCTGATTATTGCGTTTGTCTAGCGACACTTGGGAACTGCAGAGTTTCTGAATCGGTTGTAGAGATGCGGGTCTCGTGTCTCTGAGAAGAGGCACGAACCTCGCTTTGCTGAAACTCGCATTTGAAAGGTGGAGTCTCAGAAATGCAAGCCTTTTGGGCTTCATGTTTTGGCCTCCATACGTGGACTTCGCGCTTCTGACGTAACTCAGAAGAGACGAGGGCTTGACCCTCATGTTCTGTATCTGCTGAACAGATAGTTGTTCCAGCTTCTTGCGTCTGTAGTTGATGCGCGCTACCTCTATTGACGTTCGGCTTTCACAGGTTATTGGAAACCCCTGGTAACCTGGAGCTGAGGAAGAGGACGAGTGTGAGCTGACTGACTGTCAACAACGCTGACCTCGTGGGTCTCATGGGAGAAGTTGACGCGGGCCTTGCGTATAATATGACCGGCCATGATGTTCTATGAAGAGACCACATTCGAGGAAGCTTTCGAAGGGACATAAGGGCGGATCTCTAAGGAGATTTTGCGGTTCTACCGCGCCCTAGGGCTCTTAAAGCCGGAAGAGAGGAACTCTTCATACTTTGCCTGGTCGAATTCTACGACAAGCGATTCGACCGTTCTTCCCATGAAGGTGACATCACTTTGTGCCATGACTTGCTCATCAGTAGAGAAAGTAATCCCTAGCAGAGTCGCCATCTCTTGTTTGGTCTGGGAAATATTTAGAGGATCATAATAAGATTTTCTTGAATCACTAAAAGATTACAACAATCTCAAAACTTTTGATTACAAGAGAGAGAAGATATTAAAGTTCAAATCTTCTCTTTATTTAATACTGGGTTCTTTATGTGGCGGTGAAAAGTGAATCTTATTTTCGTTAACCAGGTGGACGTCATAATCCTTTGGGAATTTTCTCTTCAGACTAAGGACGGAGTAGCGCAGCTCCTGTCCAATGAAATCTCAAAGAGACTTGAGGCAAAACAAACTTGTACTCAGTAAGTTGTTAGAAGAGTCAAACTCTTTTATATTCCCCAGTTAGAGATTCTGATTTCTCCGGGACTAACAACAAAAAACTCTCTCTACCAAAAATTTTCGACCCCTCTAAGTAGCAAACTGAGTTATTTATAGGGATTTCAGGGGTAAAACTGTCCCCTAAAAATACTCCATAATGGGGTTAACTCCCTCATTACGTGGGCAGTAATTGACCCAGTAATAAGAGCAGTTATAACCGAGGCGCAGGGTTCCTTTGTAGTTGAAATGCGAGCTTTGAGCCTCGCGTTTAGCCGTTGAGGTAACTCTTGAGCTTCGTGTTTGATTGAAATGCGAGCTTCAATTTCTGCGTCAAGCTTTATGTGAGACGTAAACTTCAGGCTCTGTGATTAGTCTGCAATTCTGCATTATTATGTCACATTCTCTCACCGCTTTACCGTGTTTTGGTCTTTATTGCAGGTAGATCCAAAGTCCAAGGGCAAAGATGGAATAAGAGCCTAATTCTTCCCAATTTATGGTAATTAATCCCGCATTACTTGGAGGCCAAGCAATGGATTATCTAGAAGATACATCGAATCTAGCCTCCTGCGCTGTCAGACGAATATTCGGGAGAAAGTACCAGAAACGGGATATACCCTGAACATTCTCGAAGCCAGACGGAGCCACGGACCAAAACCAGGGACCTAAATCCCTAATATTGTCGCGGATCCACGGCAATCCTTACGGATCCGCGGCAAAGTAGTGGAGCCACGCTTCGATTTTCGACGCGTGGCCCCGTCTCGTCTTCTGGAAGGATCTTTGGCCTATACATAGATCTGCAGAGGGCCAAACCGAGAGCAGTGTTCGTTTTTAGGAGTAGGTACAGATTTTAGTATAGTGTAGGTGAGTGTTCTTCATTTCTTGTATTTTTCATTTCTTTTTCTTAGATCATTGTAGTAGGGCTGAGTGATTTCTAGAGAGAGAAAGCAAGGGATTGATGTAATAGAGAGTGATACTCTATGTAAAGATGCCTCCTTTCTCTTCCAATGTAATCTCCTTCACCTTCTACATGATTTCTTGCTAGTTTTTCTTTTCATGGCATTCTAACTACTAACCATAACCATCTAACCACTTACTTGATAATCCACATGAATCGGGTTGCCTCTACAAGGCCTTGTTCTTACAAGAGCCATTGATGGCCAAAGATGATGGGTTCTAACATCTAACTTGCTAACTTGCTAATTTGCTAACCAAACTAACTCTCTTTTATTTCATGCTCTTTTATTTCATGCTAGTAGTGTAATGAGTGTGCTTGTATTAGCTTGTTCTTGATGCAATATTTTGAATGTGATGAACCATCCATGAGCCATGCTTTGTACCGTCTCTTGGAGCCAAGGATTGTGATGGCCAAGGATCAAAATGTGAGGCAACTATCTCGAAGAGGTTAGCATGGTTAGTGGAGCATTTAGTAGTTAGTAGCCATGAGTTTTCTTTTAGCTTGATTTAGAAATCGTTTTCCAAACTCTTTCTCATTTTTCTATCGGTGTTTTTACCATCCTTCTTAGTTCAACCTTGTTCTATCTTTTTTTCTATTTTGATTTCCAAAGCACTTCACTTTTGTTTTTACATCGCCGTTTTCATTGCTTTCCTCACCTACCACATTCTGGATTTCATTTTCTTTTCTTTTTCATTCTTTTTCATTCTTTCAACAAAGAAGAAGTGTTAACAACTGACGTGAATAGAGACTGTTAATGCTTCTATCGCCTCCCTTTCTTGTGGATTCGACTCGTTAAGCCAATGCTATAACGGAAGTATCGAGGGTACATTAGCACATCCGAGCTTTTTATCAATTTTACATAAAACACATTTTTGAGTGCTAGTTTCCCCACCGATCAAAAATTTTGGCGCCGTTGCCGGGGAAGGGAATGGTTTTAGTTTCACGTTTTTGTTAACATTGTCTTCTCTGTTTTGGTGTGCAGGGCAATATTTAAAGGTGCTTAACATTGCAGAATAGACCCTAGCTTTGTATATCCCTGCTCTTGAAAGCAGGGCCCCAGATTCTAAAGACAAGCCGCGGAACCGCGACATTTGCCGCGAAACCGCGGCAATTTGTGAACATTGTAAATTTTGTTGTTCTGGGATGTGTGAATTGTAATAGCTAGTGGATTTGTGCTGCTATCTTTCTTACTTTGATTGCCTACACACCTTATTAAATAAAAGAACTAAAATACGGTAATTGGACGCTTTAAAAACAGTTTAGACATTTGCATTTAGGCACGTGTCAATTCAATTCCAATATACTGTATTTTGTTCTTTTGTTGTGATCTGGATGGAAATGTACATATGGCATTGCATATAGCATAGGACAAACACGTGGGTGATTTATCGCTTTGTGTTAAATTCTTATCTATATTGCACACTTGCACGAATTAAAATTAAGGGCAAAACCCAAACAAGATAAGGTGGGATTTCATAACCCTTCCTTAGCCCAAAAATCATCTCCCCACTCACACAACCCAAGCCCTAATAAAATTTGAATAGACGTTGGCCACTAGGGACATCACATCTAGGTCTAGGTCAACCCTCTTATTGGCTTGGTTTTGATTTTTCTTTCCTTTTTGTTTGTTGTTTGATTTTTTTTCTTTTTGTTTGTAATTGTTTGTGAAATGGCATTCAACAAAAATAATTCTTTCAATCCGAACATGAATCCATATTTCACACCAACCCCATTTGTTTCGGATAATTCCAACCCGGCGTTTTATAATATGCACCAACCAAATACACCGGGTTGGCCTTATCCGAATCAATACAACCCATACCCACATTCTTATGACTATAATTTCCAAAATAATTTCAACTCTTCACAGAGTCAATGGGGATTCACGTACCCCGAGTCAAATTTTCAACCTCCTTGTCCACCATATCCACCTAGTCCACAATTTGCACAATATTCATACCCCGATTTCGCTTCTTATACTCCTTTTTCTGGACCTCCAATTGAAGAAAAATCTGAGTTACTAAAGAGTTTAGAAGCCAATCTATAAAGGGCCGAGCAACAACTTCAAGAAACATTTGCCTCTCCAATTCCACAGTATTTTCAAGAGTCTTCCTCAATTCCACCCCCTCACAATGAACAACCATCTGCCTTGAAAATAAGTAAGGAAATTTTATGTGAGTCCAAACAACAATCACAAAATCTGATGGACTCACAATTTTACCACCAATTTCAAAACAACACTGCATCTCTTCAACAAAACGATGAACCAATCAGCCAGAAAAAGATGCTTGAAATCATGACTCAGGCTCAAAATGATCGTAACCGTGACATAGATTTGATGATCCAAACTCTTCATTCTCATCCTATTTCTAATGTCACTAACCATTCTGTCCGAGCCAAAGAGTCATGTTGTTTTGGAAATCAAGATTCAATTTCAGCACACCCACCTGAACTTGTCAAACCTCAGATCCCATTGACATTTTGGCAAGTTATCCTTTTCCTGAAATTGAACTTGAGCATGAATATGATCCTGAACTTCCACTTGATGATTCAATTCTACTTCCTGATTCAATTATGACTCCGGTGTCTTCACCTGATTTCACTCCTTTTCCCGAGTCAGTATTGGATCCAGTGCCAGTTCATTGTGAAATTGAATCACCAATCTCTTATGATGATCATATTGAACTTGACCAATTTCATACTTTTGAAAGTCCATTTGATAAATTGGTAAGTTCTCATTTTTGTGGAATTGAACTTAATGAGGAATGTAACTTTGATTCTCAAGTTTGTGATCCAGTTCAAATTCCTGAATCACTATTGACTCTTGTTTTGTTACTCAATTTGAGCAACATTTTAGAGTCAGTTTTGATTCCCATACCTGTCATTCCTGAACTTGAATCACCAATCTTTGATAGTCACATTCCATCATGGGGAAATGAATGTGGACTTGAGCTTCATCTTCTTGATTTGGACCCTCTTCCAGAACCGATCTCGACTCCCGAACCTTTACTTGACTTGAGTCATTTTTCTGAGTCGATATTAGTTCCTATATTTCCTGAGTCCAAATCAATCATTCCATTCTGGGACAAGGGTGTTGATAAATTTCACTTCGAAATTATTTTGAAAATTTGGAAACTAGATGGGGTAAAACTGTTAATAAAAATCATTCATATATACATCATTCTTGTGGGTTGTATTCTTGAGATTTCTGGTGGGTTCCTCCGGACTCCACGCAAGAATGATTGGGCCGCATTTCGTGGACCAATCAGGCCGCCACCGGAACCACCACCTTGAGGTAATTTTTTCCTCCCTCTCTATTTGTTTCATGCATACATACATCACGATGCATTGAGGACAATGCATAAGATAAGTGTGGGGGAGGGTTTACTAACTTAGAGTTTTTAGATTTTCTTTCTTTTACACTTCTTTTAGGATACTTTTAGAAATATTTCCTTTCTGTATAGTATTTTTCTCTTTCTTTAAAAACTTTTTGAAATAAGAGACAAAGTTTTGATCTATTTTTAAGAAAATTAAGATGATCTTAGAAATTAAGAAAGTCATAATTATGACATCTTAAACCTAGTCGAAATAATGGATCTTGTTTAAAATTATAGGCTAAGTACGATAAATTGGGGAGATAATTTTATCTTGAATTTTTTGCCTTAGATAGTATGCACTTCACACTTACACATTTTTTGGGATAGAAATAAAGACCAAAAATGCCATAAAAAAAAGAATATATATAAATAAAACATCACTTATTAAGCTGGATAACTATGCCTCAAGAAGCATGATTATTCACGCCTAACGGTGATCAAAAGAATAAATAATCCCCCTGAGTTTTGTGGCCTTGTTTACTTGAGTCCTTAAACCCGAGGGATGTTTCCTCATCTGATGCCCTAGGACTATCTGGTTTGGGAGTCATCGGTTATAGGCTCGCTACATGGATGAACTAGAAAGCCTAAGAAAACTAAGGGTAGAAAAAGAATATATATATATATATATATATATATATATATATATATATATATATATATATATATATATATATTAATAAATGGCTTGATGGTTAGAGTTGAAATCCCAAAAATCTTCACTATCACAAAGTGCATATTATCTAGGTTTTTATAAGAGATAAAATATTCAATCCAATTTTGAATTCTTACCTTAATTGAAGACAAGATCTTGCATGGAGACTAAGTTTAAGAAAGAATGATTTTTGGTGGACTTATGACCTTAGATCACTTATAATTTTGCAAAAATATTTCATAAACTTGTCTCTCTTTCAAAATGCGTTTTCAAAATACTAACATTTGTCTTCTTTCTTTATGGATTTTGTGGGTGCAATCCGCTGAAAACCCTCAGGAGACAACACTCCTCCTCTAGGGTAACCTAGAGGTTTAACGGCTTGTTGCACAAGCTCAGTGCAATCGCATCACCTGCGAAAGTGGTGTAATAACATTTGTGGTATAGTTTTTTCTTTTCTTATTTGCTCGGGACGAGCAAAAGAATAAGTGTGGGGGTGTGATTAGTCTACAATTCTGCATTATTATGTCGTATTCTCTCACCGCTTTATGAATAAATTGTCGATCTAAACCGTGTTTTGGTCTTTATTGCAGGTAGATCCAAAGTCCAAGGGCAAAGATGGAATAAGAGCCTAATTCTTCCCAATTTATGGTAATTAATCCCACATTACTTGGAGGCCAAGCAATTGATTATCTAGAAGATACATCGAATCTAGCCTCCTGCGCTGTCAGACGAATATTCAGGCGAAAGTACCAAAAACGGGATATACTCTGAACATTCTCGAAGCCAGACGGAGCCACGGACCAAAACCAGGGACCTAAGTCCCTGGTATTGCCGCGGCTCCACGGCAATCCTTGCGGATCCGCGGCAAAGTAATGGAGCCACGCGTCGATTTTCGACGCGTGGCCCCGTCTTGTCTTCTGGAATGATCTTTAGCCTATAAATAGACCTGCAGAGGGCCAAACCGAGAGCAGTCTTCATTTTTAGGAGTAGGTGCAGATTTTAGTGTAGTGTAGGTGAGTGTTCTTCATTTCTTATATTTTTCATTTCTTTTTCTTAGATCATTGTAGTAGGGCTGAGTGATTTCTAGAGAGAGAAAGCAA
Organism: Agave tequilana; assembly: GCA_038442645.1. Classification (NCBI taxonomy): domain Eukaryota; kingdom Viridiplantae; phylum Streptophyta; class Magnoliopsida; order Asparagales; family Asparagaceae; genus Agave; species Agave tequilana. Next base: position 54,783 of record JAVJIF010020280.1, on the reverse strand, counting down.
GGGATTGATGTAATAGAGAGTGACACTCTATGTAAAGATTCCTCCTTTCTCTTCCAATGTAATCTCCTTCACCTTCTACATGATTTCTTGCTAGTTTTTCTTCTCATGGCAATCTAACTACTAACCACTAACCATCTAACCACTTACTTGATAATCCACATGAATCAGGTTGCCTCTACAAGGCCTTGTTCTTGCAAGAGCCATTGATGGCCAAAGATGATGGGTTCTAACATCTAACTTGCTAACTTGCTAACCAAGCTAACTCTCTTTTATTTCATGCTCTTTTATTTCATGCTAGTAGTGTAATGAGTGATGCTTGTATTAGCTTGTTCTTGATGCAATGTTTTGAATGTGATGAACCATCCATGAGCCATGCTTTGTACCGTCTCTTGGAGCCAAGGATTGTGATGGCCAAGGATCAAAATGTGAGGCAACTATCTCGAAGAGGTTAGCATGGTTAGTAGAGCATTTAGTAGTTAGTAGCCATGAGTTTTCTTTTAGCTTGATTTAGAAATCGTTTTCAAACTTTTTTCTCATTTTTCTATCGGTGTTTTTACCATCCTTCTTAGTTCAACCTTGTTCCATCTTTTTTTCTATTTTGATTTCCAAAGCACTTCACTTTTGTTTTTACATCGCCGTTTTCATTGTTTTCCTCACCTACCACATTCTGGATTTCATTTTCTTTTCTTTTTCATTCTTTTTCATTCTTTCAACAAAGAAGAAGTGTTAATAACTGACGTGAATAGAGACTGTTAATGCTTCTATCGCCTCCCTTCCCTGTGGATTCGACCCGTTAAGCCAATGCTATAACGGAAGTATCGTGGGTACATTAGCACATCCGAGCTTTTTATCGATTTTACATAAAACACATTTTTGAGTGCTAGTTTCTCCACCGATCACTCTGCGTCAGGTATTGTATGGATAACTGGGATGCAAGTTTCAAGCTCTGCGTCTTAGCCATTGCAGTGAAGCAGAGAAGCGGGTTTCAACTCTTGTGTCTTGGTACTATAGTGATGCTGAGGCACGGAAGTTCTGCTTCTTGGTCATTATAGTGATGTTAGGACGCGGGTTTCAACCCTCCTGTCTTGGTGCTGCGCTATGATTAGCCTTACGTATGGAGTTTGGACTCTGCTTTCTGATGACTTGTCCTCAGTGATTTTTGGACAGTCTACAATGATCACTAAAATACTACATATATATGTCCACACAAGATGATACATAAACACAAAGATGTAATGGCAACTGATAATGATGTAGAGAGAATCAGGAACTAAAAGAAATGCAATAGAGATCAGAATACTGGTAACCAATAGAGGGAAACTCCGGACTCTCGGGAAGCATACGAGCTCATCAACATCTGATTAATGAAATAAAATATCCAATATCTGGATCTACAAATCCAGGGTCGTCAGAAATCGACCCAACGAGTGTGTAAAAAGAGGGAAAGGTGCTCGTGCTTATAAGCAGTGTGTACATAATAATAACATGTATAAAACTGTAAATAAAAAGATAACTGAATAACCAATGTTAAGAACAAAGGTATGAATGAAATATAACTTATATCACGGTAAAAGGAACAACTGATGTAAGAGATGTGTGATCTATCATTTGTCTCTAATCTGGTTAGTTATTATTAACCTAACTAATGTAGTACTTAACTGCGTCCCATACACAGCTATTTTCTCACATATCAAACAAAGTTATTGTTATTGTAACTGCCTGCTAATGTAGTACATGTGCATTGAAAGAGAACCGTGTATGCCTGGTGTCATGGTCTAACACCCTTGGCGCTGAACCAGTACGACCACAAGGCCTAAAAAACTAAAGACCGCAGCTCCACACAAAAGAATAACTGGTGTTGCGTCGTAGTCCAGGCATAACCTTAATAACTAATAACTGAATAACTAAATAACTAAGTAGCCAGTACTACCTTAGTGCTCCTTGGTGGAACCTAAACTCGGTATACCATAACAAGTCTTTTCAAAATACATAACATGCATTATCAGGCAATTACCCCTTTTCCCAGGTTATGGTGTCTTTTACTAACAAGCAAATAACATAACTATTATTAAAAGTAACCGATATCTCCAATCACTGCTGATGCCAATACTAGCTGATATCTGAAACTTTCAACTGATAACTGGCAACTAATAACTGACATCTGAATATTGGAGATATGAGTCACTAACATAATGGTGTCACAACAACTGGTAACTGATACTGATATCTGACAACTACTATAAACTCTGAAGTATGATATCACCGATATCAGTTAGAAAACTATCACAATATATCCGTCTCTATAACTGAATAGCTAAATTAATCAAGATCATGAATACTGTCTACTGATTATCCTCGAGATCAACTAAGTTAACGGATACCGAAATCATAACGAAATAATGGAACATCCTCAACCAACATAAAATCTAGAAATGTCTATATTTGATATTCAACATCATAAGATCATCAATATACAGACAACCTAATCTGTGAATCCAAAAATACTTACAACTATTAATCCAACTAAAATAATCATATCTAAATAAATACTGATCAAGATCCAATGAAAAGAATGTAAATCTCAGATCCATTCAGATTCTAACTAAGTCCATATAAGTTCAAGTATCAAAAAGATTAGTCTCTTGATAATGTAACATCATATATGATCCACTCTCAAAATACGAATGAATCTCCATCTTATTTATCCTAAATACAAGTCTGATAAATAATTCACATGAGATATACACCTCTATCCAAACCAATCAAACTCAAGATCAACTGAATATATAGACCAAGTTTCCTCACAGCTAGAGCCGAATCCAAAATGGTTACACATGAAATGATAGAACACTAATGTCCTAGTGAAAGATTTCAACTTCATATACATTATATACATATATATATATATATATATATATATATATATATATATATATATAATGTGTGTATATATATATATATATATATATATATATATATATATATATATATATATATATATATATATATATATATATATATAATGTGTGTGTATATATATATATATATATATATATACACATTATATATATATATATATATATATATATATATAATATATATATATATATATATATATAATGTATATATATATATATATATGATCCATAGTCCACATTACATCTAATACTTAACATGAGTAAGGTATCTCAAAATACTCAGATAAACTAAGCAGTGGGTAAATTCAGAAACACTTGCTACTAGTAACTAAAAGTCATCTCCATAGTACACGTCAAAGTAAGCGGTAAGGTACTTACATATATCATCAAATCCATAATTACTTTCACATGCTAGAAATAAACAATTTAGGTAACTAACACTAATTAATTAGCCACAATAATTCCATCACCATAGTTAAATATAAATCATGTAAGGAGAGCTAAATACTCTAATAAATCATAATTAAATAATAATATAAAGTAAACACTCATTAACAACGGTAAACAAATAACAACGCAGCAAGCAAACACTCACATAAAACGATGCGGTTTTGGGTCTGAATCGCCATTTGTTTGTATTGCACGAACTGGTACAGAATTTCGAGTCAACTCATGCGTTGGTCTTCGAACCATATGGTGTATCAACACTCTACAACACGAATCCGAATAGGGTTTGGGTCTTCAGTTACATGGTTTGGATTGCACGATCAGATCCGAAACGTTGTAACATACAAACAACACGCGTAATATATACTTATACATACGTATACTACACACACACAAACACAGCACACACACACAACAGAGAGTGAGAGATCAAGTCACATATTTATCCACACACATGTAAATATAATTAAACACAAACTCACATTCACACACAATACAGAATACACAACACATTATACAAAGAAGGTAAGAGAGATAGAGATAGAGATAGAGAGAGAGAGAGGAGACTCACGGCAAAGGAAGGCACGGCCTGGGGCTCCGGCACACTAGCAAAGGCCGAGGAGGGGAGAAGCGGATCTTCAGCTCACGTGGCGGAGGGGAGGTGCTGCCGGTGGTCGCGGCTCCAGCGGATGAAGAGGAAGCTCGGCTAGTGGCTTTGCGTAGAAGGTGCTCAACTAGGATGGCGGGGATGTGCAGATGGGGATGGCTCCAGGGAGAAGAGGATGGAACCTGTGTGATGGAGGGTAACCTCATGGTGGGCTGTACAGCCGTGGCAAGGAGGAGCAGGTGGGCGAGGGGGTGTGCTGTAGGTGGGGTGCTCATGGCCATGAGGGCTATGTGTGGCCTGGTGGGGTGGAAGCACAGCCAGAGGGTGGCGTGCAGGATGGATATTTTGTTGTGATGGGTGTTGATCGGCTGTGGGTAAGGGTTTGCAGGGGTTGGGACATGAAGAAGGAGGGTGGATGCGGCCTGGATGTGCTCAGGTGGTGTTGTAGGAAGGGTGCAGATAGGAGATTTGGCGATGGCAGATCAGAGGTGACGACAAGTATTGGGTGCTGCCATGGCTGGCCTGGGAAGGTTGCTGAGGAGGCTCGCCGGGGGAGCATGGAGGTCCAAGGGGATAAGGAAGGAGGTTGATCTTAGGGAGGAGATCTGAGGGGAGATGTGACGGCCATGGGTAATGTTATCGGCGGGAATAGAGGAAGAAAAAGTATGGAATAAGAAGTTGATTAGGTTAGGGTTTAGGATTAAATTATGTTTATGTAAAATGGGTTATAATGAGTATGAGTTTGGCCAAGTGGGTTTGGGTAAAAGGCTAATTGGTTATCTTAATGGGTTTGGATTTGGATAGGAATCAAGGGAAATGAAGTAGAAATAAATAGAAGCAGGCTCAAATCAGTATAATACAATTAATATTAATAATAATAATACTAATAGCAATACATAAAAGTAATGATATTATCAATAATAGTAGCAGTAATAATAATACATAATAATAACTTATAATAACAACAACAATATTAGTAGTAGTAGTAGTAATAATAATTGGCAATAATAATATTAATAATACTAATTGACAATAATAGCAATAATAATAAATAAATAATAATAAAAATAATATTAACAACAACATAATTATTATTATAATTATCAATAACAATGACAACAACAACAATAATAATAACACTAATAATTATAATAATAAATATTCCATAATGAAATGATAATAGTAACAATTGAATAAAAATTAATAATAATGGTAAAAATAAAAATAATAATAATTAGTAACAACAATATAAATAAGCAATAATGGTAATAATATATAATCCAAATTAATATTTAATCTTTCCAAAATAATTTTTATATTAATAATAATAAGTCGTAAATCAAATTAATTAATAATGATAAGTAGAATTATAAGTAAAGTAAAAATAAATACTTAAAAATAAAAATACAGTATTTTAAAATAGGGATATTACAGATAAGGTGCTAAATAAATGTGGCATGAAAAATTGCTCTAGGGTGATAAATTGAGTCTACTCCAATGTCCTAAGAACGACCTATAAAAGAGCAAATAAAAGACATTCCATATGCATCAGCGGTTGAAAGTCTGATGTATGTCACGTTTGTACCCGTTCAGATATAGCATATACCATTGAGAAACTTGATAGATACTTAATCAATTCTAAGATTGATCAATGAAAGACTGCCAAGAAGCTAAGGCGATATCTACAGAAGACTATATAAAATCTAATCAATTGCATTTTTTTTGATGTTGGATATATGGACAATAGGTGTAACACCCCGATTATTAAATTATCATAACACCCTGGCGATTAAATGAACATGATTTATTTAAAATTTTAAGTCTTGGTTCAAGGAGTATACAATTTTAGTAAGGGTGAGGATGAAATAAAGTATTTTGTATAATGAATACTTTCACATTTATACGGGAAAGAATTTTAGTGGATTGAAAATTTGATAAATATGAATAAAATATGTATAAGTGTGTGGACTTGTATATGTAAATGGATATATATGTATGTATGTATCTATACATATACATACATACATACATACATACATACATATATATATATATATATATATATATATATATATATATAGTGAGTTGATCCCCTAAGAACGGTTCTCACGAATTCACGTGAGAACTTTCACGTTGGCCGTCGAATCTGATAGAGATCTAGTTTTATTTGATTTGATCTATCAGATCCGACGACCTACGTGAAAGTTCTCAAAGAAATCCGTGAGAACCGTTCTTAGAGGATCAGCTCCCTATATATATATACATATACATACATACATACATACATAGATATATATATATATATATATTTATATATGTATACATATACATACATATACATACATACATACATACATACATACATACATACATACATACATACATACATATATATATATATATATATATATATATATATATATATATATATATATATATATATATAAGTGATATACAAACATCATCATATTTGTAAATGCAAGAATCTAAAATAGAAAGAGAGTTAGTGGAGGGAGTAGGTATGCATGAGAGGGGATGATGAAGGGTTGGGATTTACCTTGGATTTTGTGATTACATGTGGCATGAGAAGAAAAATGAGAGATAAATTGATTTGGTAATATGTATTAGATATGGGGGGTTTGTGCTAATAAAGAGATGAATATTTTTCCATCTCTCTTCTCATCTTCATCATTCATAATATCAAACTCTATTTACGCTCTCCCTCTCTCAATCTCTCATTCTATGTCTTCCTATTTCCCCCCACTCCCCCAACCTTCTCTCCCACTCTCTGAAGCAAGGTGCGGCCTGCCCTAGGGCACGCGCATGCAGACGTGCCGGAGGCCGCGCCGACAGCGCGCGATTGGGCGGCGTGCGAGGCCGGGAGGGCGGCTGATGTGGAGGAGGTGCAAGAGCTAAATTTTTGTTACTTCATACATCCTCTTTTCCTATGGTAACTTGTATCTCTCTTTGAGTTCTTCTAATTCTTCCCCTCTCTTTTCATAGTAATGGCCGACCATGGTACCGGCGGTAAGGCGGAGGCACGACCACTTCGAAGAGAAGAAAACCTAGGTGAGGGAGATTCCATTTTGATCTAAACCTATTTCAATTTTCTCAATTTTCAGAAAACTTCTCATGATATGTAGTGATTAACTTTTGTCATTTAAAAAAGTCTTTAATCTACTTTTCCTTATGTTTTCTTGAAAAATTTTTGACAAAAACATCATCTTGAGTAAAATAGAGAATCTTCCCAATATGTGCAGAAATCTGTTAAACAGAATAACCTGTAAAATTGGGCTCAGTTCATCAGTGTGTTAGGGTAAAATAGTATTGTATTATATACCTTTAGAAAGAGAATCGAGTCTACTTTCCAACGGTTCATACCATATACTTATCGGATACATGTATCTTAAGTTACGACTGGAATATTGCATATTGGTCGAAACTGTCATGCTGCAGAACTTATTCACGGCTGATTAGTTTCTGAATGTTTGGAATAGTTTAGTTAAATAAAACTTATCATGTAATATATTAATGGAAAGATAGTGGAGTGTAGTGATCGGGGTAAAACCACGCACAAAAAGTGTATGTTTTGAAGTTAAGATTTAAAGTGTGTGTGCTTTGTGTTAGCCCAAAGGCCTATCACCCTAGTTTTGATGATGATCAACTCATGAAGTTATGTTTACTAATGATCTTGTGTTTAATTAGTGACAGATTCATTATCAAGATCTTAGTAGGTGCATAGCTCAACAAAGGATAAAATGTCAAGATTTGGAGCTAGCACGGTGTGTTCCAAGGAGCTTTTGGATCAAGCTTGGACCAAGTCAAGAAGATGAGAAGCCATCAAGTGAAGACTTCAAGAAGATGAAGACTTGTGTCTAGGTATAAGATTTGTTTTGTTTTAGATAAAATGTAAAGGATAGAGTAGTTGGTGGATTGCTCAAGTATACCATGCACACACACTCTTGTTAGTTTTATTTTACAAAAGATTTTCTAGTTTAGAAAATACTATTTTAGTTTTTGGTATTTCTCATATACATATCTTTAAACCAAAACCAAGTTTAGAGCTTAATGTCAAAAACATAAATATTTCATCTTATTTGTGTAGTAGATCATATCCATACACACTATGCTTTAATGAGTTCAAATATCTAGTTTTTATTTGAAGATGTTTTGGAAAAACAAAGTTTAGAAAACATGTTTTGGAAAAAAATAGTTTTTATCATGAGCCAAATATTTCCATATTACAAAAATAGTCCAATCTTTTATAACATGCTTGATCTTGTGCAAGCATGTTTGTTTATCAAAGTATATTGGTTAAACTATTTTTGTAGATTTTTAAGTATTTTATGGGATTTTATTTGAGCCATAAAGAAAAACTTTTTAATCCCAGAAAACTGTTTCAGGCTTCGGATAAGTCGACTTACTACATTTGTAGTCGACTAATACTGGAGTCGGCCGACCAGACCGGTCGACCGACGTGCACAGATGTGCACGCCTTTGTGCACTGGAGGACGGCCGACCGTACGGGTCGACCGCTCCAGAGAGCAGAGCTCTCTGGAAAGTTCGGCCGACCGTGCGGGTAGACTGACAGAGAGTTCGACTCTCAGCTCCAATGGGTCAGTCGACCCAGGCGGTCGACCGTGGCTCTAACGGTCGGATTTCTGACTGTTGGCGATTGACTGCACGGGTCGACTGGTAGTTCTGACAAAGCCCCAACGGCTAGTTTTTGACAGCCTATATATTTAGGGGTTTGTGGACTGTTTTCTACAAGATTTGGAGAAGTTTTTAGAGCCAGTTTTTCCCACTCTTTTCAGAAGTTTTTCTCCACAAAATAGAGAGCAAATATTTCCTATCTAAAGGAAAGTTTTATCAAGAGTGTAAAAGAGATTTTCTTGAGTTTTTCACCAAAGATTCTTTCCTTGTTTTCTCACACAAACACTTGAGCATCCATTGAGCTATTCATCTTATAGGAGTGTTGTAGTGAGAGTTTTTATTGGTGATCGAAGTGTTTAGATCACCAAAGATCTTTTCTTTGTTCTTTGAGGAGACAGGCAAGTGTGCTCGTGGTTGTTTAGGGTTCGGGTGCAAACTCTTTGTTTGAGGTGCGGCCTCGGCGAGCTAGTGAGCTTGCGTGTGTATGGGACTAGGGAGTCCGAGGGCTTGTAGGTGTTGCGACACCGAGGAGAGATCCATTGGGATCTTGCATAGTGGAAATCCTTCGTGTGTCGAAGGCGGGGATGTAGAGCAAGTGTGCTCGAACCTCGAAACAAACCCTTTGTGTTTGCGATTGCCATTTCTCTCTCTCTATCTCCTTGTTTATATCTTGCATTACTTATCTTGTCTTTACCTTTATATGCATGATATATTCCTTGTGCTCATATTGATATATTGCTTGAGATTGTTTGCTAACACTTGTATTCAACCAAGAGAGCCAACGCGGCACCTCAACCCATTCAAGGGGAATCTAGAGGAGTTTGTCCAGAGCCCTTCACGGGGAATTCGGCAACACTCTTTGGTTATACGTGGTGTTTATTGTAAAAGATTTAATTAGGTCATAATTGTTTTTAGCTTCCGCATTATTTGCATCATTTGCCATTAAGTGACCATTAGATTAGCCATCACCTATTCACCCCCCCTCTAGGTGAACCTTCAATTGGTATCAGAGCTTGGTACTCTGATTTGGGTCTAACACCTAGAGTTAAAGATCCTCTTTTTAGGCTAATCACAATATTTGTACACACACTATGAACTTCATGTCACCACCCACCTTTGACATTCTTAACATCTAAATTTGGAAAGTTAAGATGTCTTTGTACCTCAAAGCCCTAGGCATTCATGTTTATCTTGCCACAACTAATGATGCATATTGTTTGAATTGTAAGAATATTGAGGCTAATGCAAAAGCCCTAAGTGCTTTAAGATCTAGCCTAGATGATGTTTATCTATCTAGGGTTGCTAATCTTGATTTGGCTTTTATAGTTTGGAACACCCTCCTCTCCCTTGGCGAAAAAGATCAATACTATGCGGGGAGCGATTCGGACGTTGGAAGCGACACCTCCAACGTGTGCTACATGGTCCAAGGGGATAACCCCCTTGAGGTAACTACCGAATCCGAGGATGAGGATGTTAACATGTCATATGAAGAGCTTTCTACATTTTGTCAATTATTGCTTGAAAAATATGACATGATTAAGAAAGAAAATAAAAATTTGAAAAAGAATATTTGATTGCATGCATAAAGAACATGATTCATTTAGAAGTAATATTGCATGTTTAGAAAAAGAAAATGAAATTTTGAAAAATGAAAATGTTTCCTTGATGTCCAAATTAAATGATTTATGTGAAGGAAATATGGTTTTGAAAAATAAAATTGATTTGGTGGAAAAACAAAAAGAAGTTGCTTTTCAAGAAATCATCTCTTTAAAAAGAAAATTTTTTAAAAAGAAAAAGAAAGTGTTTCTCAAAAGAAAAGAAAAATGATTTTATATCTCATCATGCTCTACATGCCACTATTGAAAAATGAGATTAAGTGTTTGAAAAATAGAATTGATTGTTTGAGCTCAACCTTGAGCAATTGTGCATTTAATCATAAGAAATTGGAGTCCTTGTTTGCACAGAAACAAACTCCTCATGTTCATGCACATCACTCTCATCATGCATATGCTTATGTTGCACGTTACGATCATACACATTCACATAAGCATTCTAAGGTGTACAAGTGTACACATTGTGGCCGCAAAGTCCATTTAGCAAAATTTTTTTTTGATAAGTTGCATGTTTTAAATTTTGCTCATAAAAATGTTTGGGTGCCTTACAAAGCTAACCCCCAAGGACCCAAGAAAAAATGGGTACGAAAACCCCCACCCCATGTTTTGATGTAGGTGAGGGATCTCTCAAGACGTGAGAGATTTGGAGCCTTGATGGTGGGTGCACTTGAACTAAAAGGACACATATTTGGAGCACCGCTATCAAGGAAGTTTTGGTGGAATGACCACCATGTTTGGAGCTTTGGAGTTGGTAACAATCTCTAAACTCCCATTTTATTTATGTTCATGCTTGTTCATTCATAATATTTTGAGCATGTTCATGTTTTATGATTTATTGTGCTTCACGTGGTAAAATCTTGTTTAGATGTAGTATTTGTCAAAACTTGGATTTATACATGTACAAATTGTGAGTTACATTTGATTTATATATGTTTGCACTTCATGCTCATTTGTACCCACTATATGCACATGTATAGCCTAGTTTTGATGATCTCCTCATTTATACTTGTTTTGCCAATTTTCATGTTTTACTTCATGTATATGTATTTTTAATTCAAATCTAATAAATATACATGTATACCCGTGAGTCTCTTGCCTTCCTGCAAATACATTTGATAGACTCTTTTATGTTTGGGATATGTATGTGTATTGTTAGGATTGGATAAATTATACATATGCCTAGAAGTGTATTATTTTTTAAGAAAAATAAATTTTCATGTTTTATAAAATGTTATTCATCTTTTGAGCTTCAATGACCATTTTAATGAAAATGCCATTTACATAACCTTTGAACACTCATCTTTTACTTTTCCAGATAATTTTGAGCTTTATGGACTATGAATGCTTGAACTTTTATGTACTTAGCATGATTCATTAAATACATATGCTTTGATTTCATGTTTTTGAAGGATCTTTAACTAGTTTTTCAAAAAATTATTTTAACTAGTTAATTGTTCTTCATTTGGTAGAGTTTTTCAAACAAAGCTTATTTTTCAAATCTATTTTTGAAAACCCCTACCATTCATGGGAGGATGGATGGGCGATTATGCCTTGTATGCTTCATTGAAAATCTTTTACCTTGTGCATATGAAGGGTGGTAGGTTATGAGATATATACTTGATTTACATTGTTATGTCAATTGGTATCATTTAATTCTTTCAATTGGTATCTAAATTGATAATTTTTGTATATACTCATATTTTGTTTTCTTATATATGTATGTATCACTGTCAATTGGTATACTCATTTCATACATATATATGATTTTCATGTGCTTAACTTTCAATTGGTTCACATTTTTAAAAGCACAAAGTTTATGATGAGAAATAAAAATATTTTGATCATTATGTTTATAATTGATATCAAAATGCTTCAACTTCATATTTGTTAAATTTCAATTGGTATCAATATGTTTTACAATAATGATTATTTTCGATTTGGTATCTTAAAAATTTGATTGTTTTTACAAGAGCTCTGATACCTTTAAATTTTTTTTTTAAAAAAAGAAAATTTAAAAATGTTTTGGTATGTATTTCCTATATGCAAGGAGAGCTTAACATCTCTTCTACATATAGATTCATGTTGAGTATATTATAAATTGAGGAGCTTGACAATTCTTCTTTATATGATATACGTATGTAGGGGGAGCTTCACATCTCCTCTTATGCATTACATAATATGTGTTATGTGAATTGGGGCTTGTCATCCCTTCTTCATGTAATGCATATGTGTAGGGAAGCTAACTTAGTGTCTTCCTCTTCATGAATGTATATCGCATATAAATCTTTTTTGATTGATTTGTATTACCCCTTCTTGATCTCTTTGTTTTTGACAAAAAGGGGGAGAAAAATTTGTTTGATTTGATTTTACTTTGAACCCTTTGTTGATGATTGACAAAAAGGGGGAGAAGTATTTGAGTTTATATGCATGTTATTCATTGCTTAAGGGGGAGAAGTATTTGTCTTCCTTGTTATTTATGCATATAAGTTTTGTTTTGCAAATAGGAGAAAAAGATTTTTTTAAATCTCCATTCATTTGCATACATGTTTATGAGCTTCATTGTCATATATTATTGTTTATTTGGTATGCATGAGTTAAGGGGGAGCTTCTTTGAAGCTTTACTTTAATCCATGCATATATAACTTCATGAGTTTTGTCATCATCAAAAAGGGGGAGATTGTTGGCCCAAAGGCCTATCACCCTAGTTTTGATGATGATCAACTCATGAAGTTATGTTTACTAATGATCTTGTGTTTAATTAGTGACAGATTCATTATCAAGATCTTAGTAGGTGCATAGCTTAACAAAGGATAAAATGTCAAGATATGGAGCTAGCACGGTGTGATCCAAGGAGCTTTTGGATCAAGTTTGGACCAAGTCAAGAAGATGAGAAGCCTTCAAGTGAAGACTTCAAGAAGATGAAGACTTGTGTCTAGGTATAAGATTTTGTTTTTGTTTTAGATAAAATGTAAAGGATAGAGTAATTGGTGGACTGCTCAAGTATACCATGCACACACACTCTTGTTAGTTTTGTTTTACAAAAGATTTTCTAGTTTAGAAAATACTATTTTGGTTTTTGGTATTTCTCATATACATATCTTTAAACCAAACCAAGTTTAGAGCTTAATGTCAAAAACTTAGATATTTCATCTTATTTGTGTAGTGGATCATATCCATACACACTATGCTTTAATGAGTTCAAAATATCTAGTTTTTATTTGAAGATGTTTTGGAAAAACAAAGTTTAGAAAACATGTTTTGGAAAAAACAGTTTTTATCATGAGCCAAATATTTCCATATTACAAAATAGTCCAATCTTTTATAACATGCCTTAATCTTGTGCAAGCATGTTTGTTTATCAAAGTATATTGGTTAAACTATTTTTGTAGATTTTAAGTATTTTATGGGATTTTATTTGAGCCATAACGACAAACTTTTTAATCCCAGAAAACTGTTTCAGGCTTCGGATAAGTCGACTTTTGTAGTGACTAATACTGGAGTCGGCCGACCGGACCGGTCGACCGACGTGCACAGATGTGCACGCCTTTGTGCACTGGAGGACGGCCGACCATACGGGTCGACCGCTCCAGAGAGCAGAGCTCTCTGGAAAGTTCGGCCGACCGTGCGGGTCGACCGACAGAGAGTTCGACTCTCAGCTCCAGTGGGTCGGTCGACCCAGGCGGTCGACCGTGGCTCCAACGGTCGGATTTCTGACCGTTGGCGGTCGACCGCACGGGTCGACCGGCAGTTCTGACAAAGCCCCAACGGCTAGTTTTTGACAGCCTATATATTTGGGGGTTTGTGGATTATTTTCTACAAGATTTGGAGAAATTTTTAGAGCCAGTTTTTCCCACTCTTTTCAGAAGTTTTTCTCCATAAAATAGAGAGCAAATATTTCCTATCTAAAGGAAAGTTTTATCAAGAGTGTAAAAGAGATTTTCTTGAGTTTTTCACCAAAGATTCTTTCTTTGTTTTCTCACACAGACACTTGAGCATCCATTGAGCTATTCATCTTATAGGAGTGTTGTAGCGAGAGTTTTTATTGGTGATCAAAGTGTTTAGATCACCAAAGATCTTTTCTTTGTTCTTTGAGGAGACGGGCAAGTGTGCTCGTGGTTGTTTACGGTTCGGGTGCGAACTCATTGTTTGAGGTGCGGCCTCGGCGAGCTAGTGAGCTTGCGTGTGTACGGGACTAGGGAGTCCGAGGGCTTGTAGGTGTTGCGGCACCGAAGAGAGATCCATTGGATCTTGCATAGTGGAAATCCTTCGTGTGTCGAAGGCGGGGATGTAGAGCAAGTGTGCTCGAACCTCGAAACAAACCCTTTGTGTTTGCGATTGCCATTTCTCTCTCTCTCTCTATCTCCTTGTTTATATCTTGCATTACTTGTCTTTACCTTTATATGCATGATATATTCCTTGTGCTCATATTGATATATTGCTTGGGATTGTTTGCTAACACTTGTATTCAACCAAGAGAGCCAACGCGGCACCTCAACCCATTCAAGGGGAATCTAGAGGAGTTTGTCCAGAGCCCTTCACGGGGAATTCGGCAACACTCTTTGGTTATACGTGGTGTTTAGTGTAAAAGATTTAATTAGGTCATAATTGTTTTTAGCTTCCGCATTGCATCATTTGCCATTAAGTGACCATTAGATTAGCCATCACCTATTCACCCCCCCTCTAGGTGAACCTTCACTTTGGCTTTCTCGATACTTCCGTTATAGCATAGAGGCTAAAACGAGTCGAATCCACAAAGATGGAAGGCGATAGAAGCTTTACCGTTTGATTCACGTGTTTGTTAAAAGGTTCTTCAAAGTCTTAAAGAATCAAAAGAAAAGAAAAGAAAGAATGAAAAGAGAAGTATACGGTGAAACACAAAGAAGTGGGAAACATAGAAAAGAATGGTTTTCTAAAACAAGGTGAAAAAGAAAGAAAACTCATGGCTACTAACTACTAATGACTCCACCAACATGCTAACCTCTTAGTGATAGTTGCCTCACATGTATCATTGGCCATCACTAGTCCTTGGTTCAAGAGCTATTCAAAGTATGACCCATATATAACTCATCACAACCCAACTCTACAAAACAAGTTCAAGCTACACTTAAATCATCAAAACCCGATAAGAGCAAGCATGAAGTAAAGTAATGTTAGCTTGTTAGTAGTTAAGAATTTAGAGTTAGATCCATCATCATGAGCCATCAATGGCTCTTGCAAGAGCAAGGCTAAAACGAGGCTATTAGATTCATGTGGATTATCAAATAAGAACCTAGACTAGTTGGTGGTTAGTAGTTAGTACCATGAGAGAAAATGTTAGCTACACATGTAAAGGAAGTTAGATAGAGAACAAAGAGAGGTAAAGAGAGCACCTTTCATAGCTTGTTACCTTCTATTACAAGTACTCTTGCATTCCACTCATGTATCACTCTTTCTTCTAATACAAGATCTAAAATAAATGGAAAATATAAAGGGGAAGAAGAAGAACTACCCTAACATAAACTAAACTACAACATAGAATGAAAAACTACCCTAAAATCTGTATATCTTCAACTCTGGAACCCAAGGGGGGTATTTATAGCCACCAGGAGAACAGGGGGCCAGGGGACAAACCCTGGCCCGAAGAGGCGCGCGCGTGCCCGGCCGTACGGCCGCGGAAACGCGGCCCAAGCCGCGTTTCTGCGGCCCTACAGGGGCTGCGCGCGGCGCTTCGAGCCGCGCGTTGTCCAGTTGGTCCCCTGTCAGGTGATGTTGCCAGTTTCTAATTTCTGACCCCTGGTTCTGACAGAATTAGCTCCTTAGGCCAATGGCTATCTTAATAGGCCTTTAATCACCAATTAAATGGTGATTTAGATCTTCTTCTTCATTTGCACACCATGAACCTAGGATCAAGCAAGTAAAGTATTATTAGCAGAATTTGTTATCAAATAAATGTGAGAATGTGATGAAAATTATGCAAAATTAGAGACTAATCACACCCTGACACTTATCTTTTGCTCGTCCCGAGCAAAACAAAAAAACCTAAGGAAATTATTTCACCACTTTCGCAGGTGACGCGATTGCACTAAGCATGTGCAACAAGCCGTTAAACCTCTAGGTTTCCCCTAGAGGAGGAGTTTTGTCTCCTGAGAGTTTTCAGCGGATTACACCCACAAAATCCATAAAGAAAGAAATCAAATGTTAGTATTTTTAAAACGCATTTTGAAATAGAGAAAAGTGTTGAAGTATTTTTATGAAAATATAAGTGATCCAAGGTCAGAGGTTAACCAGAAATTTTTCTTTCTTAAGCTAAGTCAAAATGCAAAAAATCTTGTTATAAATTAAATGTAAGAATTTAAAATTGAATTAACTCTTTGATCTTTCATAAAATTCTTAGAAAATATGCACTTTGTGAATAGTGAAGATTTTGGGATATCGACTCTAACTTTCATGCCATTTTTTTAATATATATTATATTTTTTATTTATTTTTTTCTTTTTTCTTTCCTTAGTTTTCTTAGGCTTTCTTATTTACCCAGGTAGTGAGCTTTTAGTCGGTGACTCCTAAACCAGATGGTCTTAGGGCACCAGATAAGAAAACATCCCTCGGACTTAAGGACTCGAGTAAACAAGGTCACAAAACTAAAGGGATTATTTTATTTTTGTCTACCGTTTTAGGTATGAATAATCATGCTTCCTAAGGCATAATTACCCAACTTCAATAAGTGGTTTTTATTTATCATATAATTATATTTTTTTTGAATATTTTTATGGCATTTTTAGTCTTTGTTTCAATCCCAAAAATTGTGTAAGTGTGGAGTGCATAAATCTAAGGCAAAAATTTAAGATCAAATTATCTTTTCAATCTTACTTTCTTATCCTATAATTTAGACAAGATCTATTATATTGACTTGGTTTAAAATTTCATAATTTTAGGTCTTCCTAATTCCTAAGATAATCTTAATTTTCTTAAAAATGGATCAAAATTATTTCTCTTAATTTCAAAAAGTTTTGTAAAAAGAAAAGAAAAGTTTTTATATAAAAGATTTTTTTTGTTTAATTAAAAAGAAGTGTAAAAGAAAGAAAATATAAAACTAACTACATTAGTAAACCCTCCCCCACACTTATCTCATGCATGGTCCTCAATGCATCGTGAATGTGTATACATGAAATAAATGGGAGAGAAGGAAAATTACCTCATGGTGGTGGCTCTGGTGGTGGTCTGATTGGGCCAAGCGTTGCTACCCAATCAAAATAGCGTGAATCTTGCAGGAACCCACCAATGACCTCTTTAATATGACCCAATAAAAGGATGATTGATTGAATGGTCTTATTGAAAAGTTTATTCCCATCTAATGGCCAATTTTCAGAAATAATTACTGAGTCATTTTCTTCAACAGTCTTGTACAACAATGAAGTGTGATTTTGAGAGATGAGTGATTTGGACTCAAATGGAATAGGAACAAAAACTGATACCGACTCGGGAAGTTGACTCAGATCAAATCGAGAGTCAACAATGAGAGTCGAATTGGTTCAAAAATAGAGTTCAAATCAAAGAATTGACGTTCACACACTATCCCCATTAATGAAGTGTGATCATAAGATATTGGTGATTCGATTTCACGGTGTATGGGTACAGGATTCAATGTTGACTCCGAAAAGAGAAAAAAATCTGGTAAGGATACCGGGTCATTATTGAATCAAAAAGTGAAATGGAGTTCCCAACAGGAAGTTCAGGATCACATTCAAGTTCGATTTCAATTTCAAGGAAGGGATAACTTGCTAAAATATCCAGGCGACTTTCATAACTTGGAGACTGGTTAAGTTCAAATGTGTGTTCTGAAATTTAATCTTGGTTTCCAAAAGAACATGATTCTTGGGTCCAATCGGTAGAGTTAGGAATATAAGGATTGGTCAACGGTTGACAAGAAAGATTATCCTCGCTCTCATTGATCAAATCGTGCATAATTGAGTTTAACCAACTGATAGGTTGGGTAACAGAATTTGGATTTAGAATCATGTCTTCCATACTCTTAGTTATTGATTTTTCTTGAAAAGATGAGTATGGAAGTTGATTTTAGAAATTGTAGTGAAATTGTGAGTCCATCGGTTTTTGCGGTTGCTGCTCAGACTCACGCAAGGGTTCCATACTCAAGTCCAGTATTGAAGTTTGTTCATTTTGAATTGGTGAGACTAGAAAAGATTAGTATGACTCTTGAAATTTTGGTTGAGAGGATGAGTCCAACATGTTTTGCATTCGTTCACAAAAGATTTCCAAACGCTTTTCTAGTTCAGATTCTTCTTCAATTGGATGCTTTAGAAAAGGAGTATGTGGAGTTTGATATGGAAAGGATTGTGAATTGAGCAAATTTTGCATTTGTTGTAGGACCCTTCTATACTTCTTTTCAATGATGATTTTTCTTCAATTGGTGGTTCAGGAAAAGGAGTACATGAATCAAAATTGGGGAATGAATATTGTAAAAATTGTGGACAAGATGATTGAAAATTTGACTCAGGGTAGGTGAATCCCCATGAACTCTGTGAAGAGTTGAAATTATTTTGAAAATTATGGTCATAAGATTGAGGATATGGATCATATTGATTCGGATAATCCCAACCCGGCATATATGGTTGGTTCATGTTGTACATTGCCGGGTCAGAGTTATCCGAGTCAAATGAGGTCGGGGTGAAATATGGATTTATATTATAATTGAAGAATTGTTGTGGTTAAAATCCATATCACAATTTACAAAAAAAAAAACAAACAAACAAATAAAGAAAAGGAAAACAAGCCTATGCTCGGGTTGACTTAGACCTAGACGACTCCTAACTGGTTAGACTGTCCACAGGGGGTCTATTGTCGGAAGCTGACCACGAGTTAATCGGCCAGGTAGGGACAAGATCGGTGGGAGGTATCCGTGCCGAGCAACGGGCCTAATTATGCCAAACCACTGTTCTTCGAGGTTTCGCCTCTCAATCCCCAACCTTAGACACCGATTTGACAAGAGTCAACTTCTAACAACTTCCCTCTTAGGTCAATCTCCTAAATGAGTCCGAGATATCCCTAGGGGCCAACGTCTAGTAAATTTATTAAGGCTTGGGTTGTGTGAGTGGGGAGGTGATTTTTGGGCTAAGGGAGGGTAATGACTTCCCCACCTTATGTTGTTTTGGATTTTGCCCTTAAATTAAATTTGTGCAGTGTGCAATATAGATAAGATGAACACAAAAAAGCGAGTAAATCACTGAAATGTTTATCCTAACTATATGCAATGCAATATGTACACCTCCTATAAGTATCACAATAACACAAGAATAAAATACAGTATATTGGAATGAAAATTGACACGTCCCTAGATGCAAATGTCTAAACCGTTTTAAAGCATCCAATTTCTGTATTTTACTTCTTAAATTTATTTACAGTGTACAATAAAAATTAGCAGCAGAGTATATGAATGTACAAGAAGTTACCCGACCAAACTTGAGCAAGTGTGGACTTCTGCAATGCTAAAATTTAACCTGCACACCAAAAAAACAAAGAAGAAAAGTTAACAAACTTGTGAAATTAAACCGTTCCCATCCCCGGTAACGGCGCCAAAATTTGATCGGGGTAAAACCGCGCACAAAAGTGTATATTTTAAAGTTAAGATTTAAAGTGTGTGTGCTTTGGCTTCCTCGATACTTCCGTTATAACATAGAGGCTAAAATGAGTCGAATCCATAAGGATGGAAGGCGATAGAAGCTTTATCGGTTGATTCACGTGTTTGTTAAAAGGTTCTTCAAAGTCTTAAAGAATCAAAAGAAAAGAAAAGAAAGAATGAAAAGAGAAGTATACGGTGAAACACAAATAAGTGGGAAACATAGAAAAGAATGGTTTTGTGATTTTTGATATTTCTAAAACAAGGTGAAAAGGAAAGAAAACTCATGGCTACTAACTACTAATGACTCCACCAACATGCTAACCTCTTAGTGATAGTTGCCTCTCATGTATCATTGGCCATCACTAGTCCTTAGTTCAAGAGCTATTCAAAGCATGACCCATATGTAACTTATCACAACCCAACTCTACAAAACAAGTTCAAGCTACACTTAAATCATCAAAACCCGATAAGAGCAAGCATGAAGTAAAGTAATGTTAGCTTGTTAGTGTTAGGAAGTTAGAGTTAGATCCATCGTCATGAGCCATCAATGGCTCTTGCAAGAGCAAGGCCAAAACGAGGCTATTAGATTCATGTGGATTATCAAATAAGAAGCTAGACTAGTTGGTGGTTAGTAGTTAGTGCCATGAGAGAAAAGATTAGCTACACATGTAAAGAAGTTAGATAGAAAACAAAGAGAGGTAAAGATAGCACCTTTCATAGCGTGTCACCTTCTATTACAAGTACTCTTGCATTCCACTCATGTATCACTCTTTCTCCTAATGCAAGATCTAAAATAAATGGAAAATACAAAGGAAAAGAAGAAGAACTACCCTAACCTAAACTAAACTACAACATGGAATGAAAAACTACCCTAAACTCTATATATCTTTAACTCTGGAACCCAAGGGGGTATTTATAGCCACCAGGAGAACAGGGGGCCAGAGGACAAACCTGGCCCGAAGCGGCGCGCGCGGCGCTTCGAGCTGCGCGCTGCCCAGTTGGTCCCCTGTCAGGTAATGTTGCCAGTTTCTGATTTCTGACCCCTGGTTCTGACAAAATTAGCTCCTTAGGTCAATGGCTATCTTAATAGACCTTTAATCACCAATTAAATGGTGATTTAGATCTTCTTCTTCATTTGCACACCATGAACCTAGGATCAAGCAAGTAAGATATTATTAGAAGAATTTGTTATCAAATAAATGTGAGAATGTGATGAAAATTATGCAAAATTAGAGACTAATCAAGTAGTTTCTAATAAATCTTTCTTTATTCTATTTCAATATGTAGAATGAAAGTTATTATAAAAACACAATTGGTTGTCTGGAAAGACTGAGCCGTAAAAATATGTTTAAGAAATAAGTTCATGACTAATGACCACTGCTAAATCAAACTACTTATAGTATGTAATAATTTTTCTAAGAGACATATAGAGCTATAAGAGTTCATTCAGTGGTTTATGTCACGTCCCATTTGGATGCATGTGATAGAGGCTTTATCGAAACATTACGAGTAAATTGAGAGATTTTTGCCAGAGTTGAATGGTGATTGTAGAAAGAGTGATTCTTGTTGATATAAAAAGGCCCCGCAAACTCTTAATAAGTAGGAATTGAATTTTAAGTTCATTAATTTACAAAGCTAAATTATGTCCCTTTATATCAAAAACACGGAAATTTCTCAATTAAACTTAGCCTTCCTTTCATTAAAAAATTTGTATACAAAGAAGATGAGATTGTATTCCTAATGTCTACACCTGTAATGCCTTGGTTGATGCTCTAAGAAAGTTTAAGAGGTAGAAGAACTGATAAAATCTCATGATCTTATAACAAAAGATTTAATTAAGTAATATCCGAAAGTTTATAAATAGCAAAATATAAGTCATAAAAGCCTCAAAGGATATCTTGACCCTATAAGAAAGAGATAGTATGTTGAAACTCTCCTAACGCTCATTTTGACTATTCATTGTTAAGCTCCTCTAATTTTCCCCCCAAACTACCAAATTTTTAGGGGAACTCTATTAAGTAACAAGAGCAACTATGAATACAATAGGAGTATGGTTTAATATATAAATCAAGTGTAGTCTAATTCCTTACTTGCTTTGACACCTATTTGATAAGGTAATTATTTGGGTATGTCATATCATTCTATAAATTCACATCATTCCCCAATCCTTTTATCATCGGTACTTGAATTCCTTCTAGATTCTTTGGACTATATTGAAGTAGTGTTGTATGCATCATATGTACTACGAAGCAAAATACTCAAGTGACTCCTACAACATCACTATTTTACCTCCTAAATCGCGACTTGAGTATTTAAATTCATAAATAGTACACCTTAAAGTGTGAGTATGGTAGGTGAAGCTTGAAAATGTAACTCCAACTGTAGGAAAACTTTCATAGTGAAATGATTTAATGGCTATATAATGAGTGGGGAAGTCTAACTTGTACATAGAGTAGTTGAAAATTTTGTCAAAGACTGTTAGATCAGATTATAGGCGAGTAACCCATGTTTATCATTCTTAAAGATCTTTTGTGCATAATTGATAAATTCTAGTAAGCTTCGGCTATGTCTCTTCTTATTATCATCATTCAGTTTTATAACAAATAATTACACTGCAAGTTGATGAAGTCGTTCTTGTACCTCCCACTTTGATTCCGCATACTACATTAGACTGAGTTATCCATGTCGCAAAGAAATGATATGGTTTTCACAGGCAGGATTGAAAGATTTTGTGATGGTTCATTTAATGAATAATCAAGTTAGCTTTATGAACAATTGAAGGCCGTAAGATACAAATTTGGATTTAGAAGTCAAGTATTCATCTATGACTATGAATACAACAATTAAGAATTAAGAAAGATAAGATAAAATTTTGATCGATTGCAAGACGCGTATGAGTTAATCTTGTATATGTTAACTTAATTATGTACCCTCATATTCTGACTACGAACATCTATGCCTCTTCCCAATTTACATGTGAAGAGGGGTTAATTAACTAAGTGCAAGAATAAGAAGAAGATATGATGGTATAGTTAGTAAAAACTATGCAAGTGTATAAACAAAATTTAAAACTAAAGATGTGCTAACTGAAAGTGATTATGGTCAAGTGGATTAATCAACTCTACCAGTTAAATAATAGGATATATGAAGGGTGAAGTATAGCTAACTAAAAGACTTACTAGTACAAATTAAGAATATATATATTAAAAGTGTAATCAATGGTTTAGACGAAATATTGAACGGTTGACATTGATAATATTTTGTATGTAAAATGATTGTTGCATATGAATGATACTGAAGCATCAACTTGATAAAGTGTGACATGATGCATACAGTTATACATGTTCATACACATTCACCTCTTTTTGGATACGCCGTTGTTGATAATATGAATGAGAACTCAATCTATGTGAATGAGATACGTAGATCACTTTACTGTTGACTTACAACTCATGTGTGAATGTATAACCAGTGAACCATATACATCTTATTGATAATAGAATTACTAAACAAGAAGATGAACTGTAACTTACAAATATGCAGTGAATTACATACATTCTCCAGTAATAGAAGTGATAAGCTGAGAATCAAACTATAATAAATGGTCAAATTGTTGTAATATGATAATTGATTGTTATCTGGGTGTATGTATACACATGCAGTGAACCAAATGAAATTCTTCGGTAATGGAGTTGATGAGCTGGAAGGCAAACCATAGTATTTACTTGATATTCATATCATTGCTACATTGATTGCTATTAGCATGTAAATATAAATGTCTTTTGCATTCATGCTCATTGGAGGAAGGGGTTGGGCGAGAATCAGTAGGAGGGAAAGATGGTGTTATTGCATTATATACGTACATATACATATATATATATGGGAGGAAGGGGTCGGGCGGGAGCCGATAGGAGAGAAAAGACAGTGTTATTGTTATATGATATTTATACAACACATATGAATATATATAGGAGGAAGGGGCTGGGCGGGAGCCGGTAGGAGGGGAAAGACAGTGTTATTGTTATATGATATTTATACATACACACGTATATATATAGGAGGAAGGGGCCGGGCGAGAGCCGGTAGGAGAGGGATGACGGTGTTATTGGGTTATGTAAGGAGGAAGGGCCGAGCGGGAGCCGGCAGGAGGGGGAAGACGGAGAATTTTCACACTTCAAGAATTGCTTATACATATGAATAATATATAATACATATCTCATTAAATATGGCATGTGAATGTTGTGAAGTTTAATGTGATATTGTGATATATGGAGCATGATTAGATTACATGATATAAAAGTATATTTTGTGATGTATGTATTATCTGAATGCATAAACTATATATAAATAATGAGAGCGTGACTGGCGCGCCCATGCATGATATATGAAATACGTATGTGATACATAATATGAATACATAAGAAGAGTTTGATAATAAAGTATAATTGTCGAGATAATATTTTACTAAACTTATAGACCCTGTAACATGTGGCATAGAATACGGGAAATGTCATAAGAAATCAATGACCAAAAGAGTCAGACCATCTCCGAAGATTATGAAGCCCAATTATTTCATCATATATTATTGATTCTCTGTTTCTCTTATCATCCAGATCTGCTCTATTACTCAAAAAATAATACTTGTTATTGATTATATTCACCATTCTCTGATTTGCTTCTATCTTTACTCACTGAGCTATTA
This sequence comes from Agave tequilana, assembly GCA_038442645.1. Lineage (NCBI taxonomy): Eukaryota > Viridiplantae > Streptophyta > Magnoliopsida > Asparagales > Asparagaceae > Agave > Agave tequilana. The sequence goes on along the minus strand of JAVJIF010020280.1, from coordinate 30,230 downwards.
AGCTCACCCCCTCCCAGTTTCATGTTTTCAGGTCGCGTCATGGCGGAGGATCAACTTTAGGTATATGCATCTTGTAGAAATTTTTCTAATAATGAATGTATTGAGGATGTAATTTAGTTCTTGTTGTATATATTCATTATCCAATTTGACGTGTACTTATAGCAAGTGTTAGTATTATTAGATTAATAGTCTGAATCCATGTATTGTATGGAGATATGAGTTTGGTTATGATTATGATGAGTTGGAGTTAAAGATATTTTGACATTATTCTGTACATGCCGAGAGGGGTGATCTCGAGTATTTAATTATTAAGTTTTCATATAAATAGGTCGTTGTGAGCTGAAATGTTATTATGATTGTGTGGGGATTGTTGATCTTGGTTTATATGCTTGGATTGAGAATAAGTAGGTTGGTGTTGGACGAAATTATTCTGATATGAAATTTATATTTGGACATGTTAGTATTTACAAAAGAGCTGCTGACAAAATTTTCAAGAATATTGAGATGAAAATGATAATCTGTTGATCAATATAGATGTTTATGTAATTGAGATTATTAGAATTTGGGACCATTATAGTTGGTAACAGAGCGCAGGATATAGAATGAGGATAGACTTAGAATAATTATAGTAGAAAGATTGGATTGGTAGGTTTGATTGTTATGATTGATACGCATGGTTAGTTTTTCTATGTATGTGAAAATGTTGTTTGATATGGTTGGTTTAAGGGGGATAGGACTTCTTACGTGTATGGTTAATCCTGAACTGCGAGATATTTGATCACTGCCTATGTTCGATTATGGTACCCAAATGTCATAATTCAGATGTGCTCTACTAGGGTGTGGGTCCTCAGTATGAGCTGCCAGTGGTATGGGGTACTGAGTAAGGAAATGATTAAAATATCAAGTGAGTCAAGATTAATTTGGATCGTAAGTGTTAGAACCTACTTTTGATGATACATTTATGAAGCCATTTCAATGGAGCTCTTTTGCACAAGCCTATTCAAGAGTTCTACATGATCAAGACTTCCCAGGAGAGTTGCTATGGATGTGTATTGTCATGTTTAATAGTATGTTAAAAGCCTTGAATGCACATACACATCATTAGTCTATTAGTAGACTTGACCCTTCCTATTAGTAGACTTGACCACCTATTAGTAGACTTGACCCTTCCTATTAGCAGACTTGACCCTTGCTATTAGCAGACTTGACCCTTCCTATTAGCAGCCTAATAGGGTTATTAATCGACTTATAAAAAAGACTAGTCGACTAATACATGTTATAGTCGACTTACAATTCCTGCTGGTCGACTAATTGTAGTTTTCAGAAACTTGAATATCTGTTTCAGTCTTATGTAGTAAACTTATACCCAGGATTAGTCGACTAACCCAATCTAAATTGCCTACCCTAGTCGACTAACCCCCAACCCCTTCTCAACTTATAGCAGTTTGTAACTATTATACAGTTATTGAATTCTGGTGTTTTATCCAACGTTTCAAAATTCAATTTGTCCTAATAACTTCCCTAACTGACCCTAACTGACTGTCACGCCCCGCTTCCCAAATACGTGGAAACGGGGTCGCGACGAGAGTTGGCGATGTATATACGCGAGGAAAATACCCAACGTATGCACGCTAAGCCTAAGAGTAACCTGAAAAAGTTATAAATCTCTACCATAAATCAAAATCACTGCAATAATACATATAAAGTCTAACAAAATGATTGCATATGAGTAAGAATAAGGAATGTGACAGGATGCGATATATGAATAGAATAATAAGAATACCGATAATCAAAAGGGAGAGACTCCAGCTCCTCAAGATAAATATGATTCTCTCCAAATACCTGATCAACAATAAATAGCCCTAGATCTGGATATGCAGATCCAAGGAGTCAGAACTCCTAGTGAATGTATAAGATAAAAAGGGAAAGACATGCAAATATAAATGTGAGCAAATTAGGAAACACATATGCTGGAATAAAACAGAAGTAACATATGAAACATGGATAGAAAATAATAAAGCCAATCAATACAAAATCAGATGTCCAATCGAGTGTCAGGTGTACAGTCAGTTCGTTGGTATTATTAGATGTTTACAATCAGTCAGTATATCAAGTTCAGTCTAGAATGTCAATGTGAGATTTTAGTTTTTTATTTATTATGTCAGCGAACACCAATTGCCACCTGTAATAGACGCATCCCATACTACGCCTACTACACGTGTCAATCAGGGTCCTAAGTTATTGAAACTAATAGAAGAGACATTGTCCATGCTTTAAGTGGGTCCCTACATACCCGGACCACGGCCCAGATGCCTGGCGCTGAACCAGGCCCTACCGCCAGGTAGTCAGTAACAGTAATAGTACTCACAGTATCACTGTGGAACAATAACTCACAGTAACACTGTGGAGCAGTAAACAGATAGGATGTCAGTCATCCCCCGGAACCCTACAGTGGAACCGGTAAGTCGGCTGCGCAACCTGTATCCTAGGTCCACCCAAAATACAGACGCTGTCTCCTCCATCAATTTTCCCAATCCCAGTGTAAGTTGTTCAATTACTTTATTATTGAATTCAGTAAAAACAATCAATACTCATGTTACCTATAACACTAGGACGATACAGTGATAGTAACGATAACAGTACAGTAATAGTCAATCAGTAATCGTATACACGGTGAACAATATCAGTAACAGTGAACAGTAACAGTAACCATATATACGATGAACAATAGGACTGTACATGGTGTTACGATCAAACAATCTTTTTCCAGTAATTTTCAGTAACATGAAATAATACAGTAACAATCTATACACCTCTAGTCAATATATACAATCTAATATTAGACTTATCAAGACCACATCCACTGATATAATGTCTATAACTAATCTGTCAACTCATAATCTTAAAAGCTATCCTCATGAACCTCAAACATCAAACCTTAAGGTAATCTGGTACAGTAATCACAAGTCCAATAAATCAATAATCAATTATCTCATCCTAACGATCAACTCTGATCCTACCAATAACGAAGATAAAAATGTAACTGCTCTCCAATTCTGATCCTCAAGTTATCGATATATCCAAATCTCAATAACTGAAATACTACATGTCCTAATACACATAATCAAATCCTTATATTTCAATCCGATCAAGATTATCACACACTCTCACTCTATCAAGGTCAATCACAGGATCCCAAAGTCAAGTAACATATCAGACATATATATCTAAGAGCTATCAAGTCAGGTCAATTCAATCAATACCTCTTCCTCAAGGCCAGATTCGTCCAACTATAACCAAGAATCAAAACTAAAGGGTAAGATCCTTAGTCCTTTAGAATCTAAAACAGCAGTCAGAACAAGAGTTAGTCGACTAGGGTAGTGGTTAGTCGACTAACTAATAGGATAAGTCGACTAACAAATAAGATAAGTCGACTATACAATGTAATAGTCGACTAGTATAAGTTATTGGTCAGCAACAGAGGCTACATAACTTTCTGAACAAGCACCTAGTCGACTAAGGATATGACAATCTAACAAGATCAAACTCCTCTATAAACTGATCAAGATCCAATATAAATATATCATAGGTCAACTCCAACTCTAATTAAGTCAATGCCAGTCCAAGTATCAGCAAATCAGTATATTGGCAAAGCAATGTCATATCTAACACTTCCTCGATATCCACGAGAATTCTATTCGGGATAATCACCAACAACTGCCAATAAACACCTGTGCCTAATATATATCCTCTAATCTCAAATATAACGTAGTTCAACAGATAGTAGATCAAATCAAGACACAGTCCAGGGTATCCAATGCTAGGCCTAAGCCAATCTCGGCAATCTACCAACACATGAAATGATGCTGATATAAGTTTCTATCAACTATGTAATAAAGTGAACAATCATAAATGCCTCATAAAGTGATACAAGAAATCAAACTGGTAAAATATAACAGAAGGTCACATGAAATGATAAGTGTAACATGTAAACGCATACCAACAAGAATAAATAAGGAAATGCACAAGAACGAACACTCACATGAAATGACGCGATTTCGGAACCGAATCGCCGTCTGGTCTTCACTGCACAAACTGGTATGAATCTCCGGATCATCCCACGGATCGGTTTCCGAATCGCCAGTCTACCGTACCGCGTCCACATCGAGCACGAATCCGGAATGGGTCTGGGTCGCTCCATGATGGCTAAAAGTATCTCTTTTATAATTCAGTTAACGATTTTAGTCTAACTAGTCAATAGTACAACAAGACATATGATCAAATAAAACTAATGAAATCAGAAGTAAATTAAAATTAAAAGGCAAGAGTTCACAAGAAACTAAGGCCCACAAAAGGAAATTCTTAAAATCACCTAAATAAATGCTACAGAGACTAAATGATCTCTGCTCCATCAAATGGCACACATTGGAGTCATCCACCAATAACATGCACATTAATAAAGCACATAAACACACCCACATGCATTGTATACTTAAATATAAATATGTATGCATACCTTCAATGCAAGCACATGACAATAGTGCACAAAATTTAACTTACACACTCAAAATATTAACAGAGAAGAAAAAAGAGAGTGACTCACAAAATAATATGGTGACTTGTGATAGTAGTGAAAAATTGCATAATTGTCATCATATTTACCATCACATTCGCACGTTTATTCATATTATAATGCACATTTATTAATATTTCTTTATTTAATATGTGCAGGCCTCAAATTATCAATTTAATAAAGAATAAAGCTTAAGAGCCCAAAAGCCCAGATCCAAGCCCATGTTTGAAGCCCAGGTGAAAAAGCGCAAATACAAAGAGTCAAAATGCAAATACAAGGGCTAAAAGTTGCAAATATCAGAGATTAAGGAAGGATAGACTTCTATCCAGCTCAAACACCTGCAGGATGAGGATAAAAGGCCAAGATAAGAAGGAAATTCGTGGGAAGAAGATTTGAAGAAATCTGGATTAAGGATAACTTGATTACTAAGTTATCTCGAAAATCCAGATTAAAAGGACAGGATCACACTTCTAGAAGCAGAACCCCACATGGAAGGACCAGGAGAGGCCACGCGCCAAAGCGCGCGGCCAGAAGCCACAAAAGTGCCGCGGACGCGCGGCAAGGGCGCGGCTTTTTGACGTTATCTGGCTACCAGATTTCGTTGGCAACTCTATCCGGGACTCCTCTACATTCTGCACTATAAATATCCTAGCAGTCACAACAGGGAGGGGCATGCAGAGACGATTAGGGTTTTCTTTAGCCACTTTTATTTAAAGTTGTAATTTTTATTTCATGCTATTTGTGGAGAAGAAGGAGACGATTGTGTAACCGGAGATTCAACGAAATAAAGGTCACTCTTTTGTTCTCTTTTAATTTCTGCAACTTTACTTTATTTCTTTTGTGATCTCTCTTTGTTTTAATCTGTGATCTCTTCTTGTTTTCGTTTTCTTTTCCTTGCAATCTTTCTCATAAAAAAATAATAAAAAAATAAATAATTTGAAAAGAAAAAAATAATGAAGAACTAAATCTCTCTAGTGGTTTGCTGAGACTCTTGAAGCAACCCTAGAGCAGTTAAGCCTAGATCTGATTAAGGAACATCAATCGAAGCCCTAGGTATTAAAAACAATTTTTCTAGAAGATTAAACAAATACCTAGAAATCCTAATCTAGGTTGCATATTAAAAAGGCTTTTCATGACTTCAACTTAAGAACTAGGACAGCATAAGTTTGAGATTCGTCTTTTATTAGGCTGCACCTAGATGTTAGGATGAACCATAGTTTAGTTTTTAGATTATGTAACTTAGTAAGAATCTAGCATTGATTTTTCTTGCTTGAATTATTTGTAATGACCTAGGGTGAATCATATCAATCTTAAGATGAAGATCAAGCTCCTTAACTTGCAATAGGGTTGTGGTAGAAGATCAGTAAAACCACGTCTTTAATCTCATATTTTCATCACCAATCTAATCTCTCTCTTCTTACTTGAAGCATACAGAGGAATCGAGTCGAAAAGCTGTCATCGCATCCTTCCCTGAGGATCACGACCCGCTTGAGCCCTTGCTACAGCGGATTCGCATTGAGACTAAGAATTCTGAACTCTATTTCAATCTATAAAATCTCAATCAAATTTTGGCGCCGTTGCCGGGGAAGGACGGCACGATTTCCTCGATCTAACTATCTTTTTTCTTTCTGTTGCAGGTACAGAGAACAGGATACAGAAACAGAGCAGCAGAAATTACATATTGCAACCCTGTGCCTCTACCCTCGAAGGCAGAGCACTTGGGCCTACTCCTTTGCCGCAGATCCGCGGCAAAAGCCGCAGAAACGCGGCAAGAGTAGTTAACTACTCACAGAAATTTCTGCAGGTTGCTTTGCATTGCAAAAATCTGCTTACTGCTGTGATTATTTTTCTCTGTGATCACTCTGCAATTGCTAATAATTAACATTAACCCATTTGTTGAAAATAAAAAAAAAATTTTTAGACTCTTGCATTTAGGGCACGTGTCTATTTACATTTTTTTTAATTCTGTTGAAGAGTGCTGGCGACAAGGTACGTTTGCATAGCATATAGATTAGGAAACACTCTTGGTTGTTTACTGCTTTCTTGAGTGATTACTTTTCTACCGCTTTACACGTACACTAATTCATCTTAAGGGCATAACCCATAAGCAAGATAAGGTGGGGATTTCATCACCCTTCCTTGGCCCACAAATCATATCCGTCACACTCACAACCCTAACCTTAAGTAAATTTGACTAGACGTTGGCCCTAGGTTAACTCGGACTCAATAGGAGATTGACCGAAGGAGGAAAATTGTTCGAAATTAACTCTTGTCAAATCGGTGTCTAGGCAGGGGATTGAGGGCCGAAAGCCCGAAGAACGGTGGTTATTTAATTAAGGAACGTCTCTGACGGAAAACCTCCCACCGTCTTGCCACCTACCTGGCCGATTAGCTTGTGGTTAACGTCGACAGTAGACCTCCTAAGGACAGTCTAAAGTTAGGAGTCGTCTAGGTCAAGGCTTACCCTAGATTAGGATTTTTGATTGTTTTTCTTTTTTTTTTTTGATTGATTGGGTGAACTTGTTTGCTGATTGTGCATGACCGCTTGGTCGAGAGACCCACTTACATCCAGGCTAACTAGAACTAGTTCACCACCCGAGCTCAAGCCCGACTCACACATGGCACAACCACAGTCACTCCAAGATAGGTTCTATCCTATTAGAACCTCTCTTCCTTCTTGCATCCAGCTCACTATCGAAAGTGTTGACCCATATGAACTCAAGCCACAATACATCAACACTCTTCCCAAATTTCATGGACTTGAATCTGAGGATGCATACTTCTTCATAAGGGAATTTGAAGAAGTATGTCAAATGATGAATATACCTAAGTTAGGAGACGATGCTATCAAACTTAGGTTTATCCCCTTTGCTTTGAAGGATTTAGCAAAGAAATGGCTCTACAGTCTAGAGGCCGGTTCAATATCTTCTTGGGATAATTTCATTAAGGCCTTCTTAAAGAAATTTTATCCCGTTCACAAGACTGCACTGATTAGGAAGAATATCCTCCAGTTTAAGCAAACAGCCAATGAACCTTTTTGGAAATACTTCGAGCGTTTTAAGGATCTCCTTGCCCAATGTCCTCACCATGGGATAGAGAAATGGCGACTTTGCCAAGTTCTCTATGATGGATTAGATTATTCTACTAAAACACTGTTAGAATCCATGTGTCAAGGAGGATTTCTGCAAAAGAATGAAGATGAAGGATGGACATTGTTTGAGGAATTAGCTGAAAAATCCATCCAATGGGACCCTACTCCTGAAAAATCTAGGACTAATGACCCTACTTCTTCTAAAGGAGGTATCCATTCCATTGAGGCCAACGTAGCAACCGATGCTAAGTTAGCTGCTGTTATGCGTAGACTAGAGGCTCTTGAAACGAAAGAGCCAGTCTCTGTGAACCAAGTCAGCCCAACATCTTCGGCGGGCTGTACTTATTGTCAAGATATGAACCATGTGTTTGAGGAATGTCCTGTCTTCATCGCGCATCAAAGCTTGGCCGAACATATGAGTGCGGCCTTCACAAGGCCTGCCAACAATCCTTATTCGCCCACCTACAATCCCGGTTGGAGAAACCATCCCAATTTTTCATGGGGCCCAAGCACAATGATCAAGTGAGGCCCAAATTCTCCAACAACTTCCAAAATCCGCCCTATCAACAAAATTTCCCTAATACTCCACCGTCTTTCCAAATTCACAAATGGAGACAAGACTTTCAAATTTGGAAAGAAAGGTGGATACCCTAGTCAAAAGCCAAGACACGCTGGCTCAAGTCCTAAGTAGGATAGAGCTCCAATTGAACCAGCAAGAGAGACAGAGGGGTACCCTACCGAGTCAACCATTGCCAAATCCTAGGAATCCTAGGCCAGCCAATGAGGTTCAAGACCCAAATCAGTGTCATATGGTTCATACACTCAGATCGGGGAAACAAGTTGATAATCAAGTATCCATGCCATCGGATCCATCTCAGCCATCCATTCACCCTAGCTCCATTTCTATTCCATCTAGCTCCACTCCATCCAGCCCCAATGAAACTGAAGCTGAAAAGTCAGCAGGTCAGATGCACCAGCCTATAGCTCCATTGCCAAATAGGCTTAGAAGCAACAACAATGCACACATGGAGAAATTATTAGAGGTGTTCAATCAAGTTAGGCTCAACATTCCACTTCTTGATGCAATCCAACAGGTCCCTAGTTATGCCAAATTCATTAAGGACATGTGCACCAAGAAAAGAAAGACTAATGTGCCTAAGAAGGTTTTTCTAGCCACTAACATTAGTGAGCTACTGTCCAACCAGATCCCTATCAAGTATAAGGACCCAGGTTGCCCCCCACCATTTCTTGCACCATAGGTCGAGCCGAAATCAATCGAGCACTCCTCGATTTAGGAGCCAGCATCAATTTGCTCCCTTTCTCTGTGTATCAACAACTTAGATTAGGTGAACTCAACCCGACCCAAGTTACTATTCTTGGCTGACCGCTCTATCAAAGTTCCAAAGGGAGAGATCAATGACGTTCTCATACGGGTTGGAGAATTCATTTACCCGGTCGATTTCATTGTCTTAGAGACACAAACTGTGTCTAATCCTAGGTCCCAAACTCCCGTTATCTTAGGAAGACCGTTCCTAGCAACCGCTAATGCAATTATAAATTGTAGAAACGGTTCCATGAGACTGACTTTTGGGGATATGACCAAGGAAGTCAATGTTTTCAACCTAGGTAAGCATCCCTACGATGTGACCGACCAACCCTTTGAGGTTAACTCCATTGAGAACATGACGAGTGAGCATAATGATGAGATCATATTTGAGTCAGAGGAAGAGGAAGAGTTAGAAACAAGTGATATCAGTCTTGATGAGATCAAATGGGAATCAAATCTGAGTTCTATAGAGATGGGAGATTCTAGCTTAACTCCTCCACCCATCAAGCCAACTCCTTCTTTGGAGTTAAAAGCCTTGCCCAAACATCTTAAGTACGCCTACCTAGGTGAACAAGAGACGTTACCGGTCATAGTTGCATCTAATTTGACCATAGGCAAGAGGAGGACCTGCTGGCAACCCTTAGGAGACATAGGGAAGCCATTGGTTGGACTATGGCAGATATCAAGGGACTGAGCCCTACGATAGTCCAGCATCGTATCCATCTAGAGGAAGGGGTTAGACCGAAGAGGGATCCACAGCGTAGGCTAAACCCACTCATGCAGGAGGCTGTACACGCCGAAATAGTGAAACTGTTAGATAATGGGATCATTTATCCCATTTCCGATAGCGAATGGGTTAGCCCAATGCATGTGGTCCCTAAGAAGTCTAGTTTTACTGTGGTAGAGAACGACAAGCATGAGTTAGTGCAAACACGATTGCCTACCAAGGTGAGAGTATGCATAGACTACCGCAAGTTGAACGCAGCCACTAGGAAAGATCATTTTCCCCTCCCTTTCATTGACCAAATGTTGGAAAGATTAGCAGGTCATGAGTATTACTGCTTTTTGGACGGTTATTCAGGGTATAACCAAATTCCTATAGCGCCGGAGGATCAAGAGAAGACAACGTTCACGTGTCCATTTGGGACATTTGCCTACCGTCGAATGCCTTTCGGCTTGTGCAATGCCCCCGCCACATTCCAACGTTGTATGTTAAGCCTGTTTTCTGATATGGTTGAGCGTTTTTTAGAAATTTTCATGGACGACTTCTCCGTCTATGGAAATTCATTTGACCAGTGTCTCCATCACTTGGAGCTAGTGCTAAGTAGGTGCACCGAAAAGAACTTGACCCTCAATTGGGAAAAGTGTCATTTCATGGTGCAACATGGGATTGTCCTAGGTCACGAGATATCTAGGGAAGGGATTAAGGTAGACAAGGCCAAGGTTGAGATCATAGCGAAACTTTCACTTCCGCGATGCGTGAAGGACATTCGGTCTTTCTTAGGACACGCCAGATTTTATCGTAGGTTCATTAAGGACTTTAGCAAAATTGCTAGACCCCTTACAAACCTTCTAGCTAAAGACGTGTCCTTCATCTTTGATGATAGGTGCCATAGTGCATGGGAGAAATTGAAAATGGAGCTTATCTCTGCTCCTATCATCTCACCTCCGGACTGGTCCAAGCCTTTTGAGATCATGTGCGATGCCTCAGATTTTGCGATAGGTGCTGTCTTGGGATAGCGTAAGGACAGCAAGCAACACGTGATCTATTATTCGAGTAGGACGCTCAATGACGCCCAAATGAACTATACTACAACCGAGAAGGAATTCTTGGCAGTAGTGTTCGCTTTGGAGAAATTCCGCCCATACCTACTTGGGACCAAGACCATGATTTTCACTGACCATTCTGTTCTTTGATACCTTATGCTTAAAAAAGATACGAAGGCCCGACTCATTCGTTGGATCCTTCTCCTTCAAGAATTCGATCTCGAAATTCGAGATAAAAAAGGTGTCGAAAATGTCGTAGCTGACCATCTCTCTCGTGTGCCAAACGCACCTTCTGACGAGCTGCCCATCAATGACAATTTTCCCGATGAGCAACTTCTAGCCATCTCTAAGGAGCCATGGTTTGCTGACATAGTAAATTACTTAGTCACAAACCAAACACCACCTAGTTGGTCTAAACAGGATAGATACCGATTCTTGTCTCAAGTTTGGTATTACATGTGGGAAGATCCTTATCTTTTCAAATATTGTAGCGACCAAATCATTAGGAGATGTGTCCCCGACGAGGAGACTAGAAGCGTGCTAGCTTTTTGTCATGAGTTCGCTTGCGGTGGACATTTTGGTCCCCGCAAAACTGCCGAGAAAATTTCTGCAAAGTGGCTTTTATTGGCCAACTGTGTTTAGAGACGCATTTGAGTATTGCAAAACTTGCACAAGATGTCAAATGATAGGAAGAATTTCCAAACGAAATATGATGCCCCTAAATCCTATTCTAGAAGTAGAACTTTTCGACGTATGGGGCATTGATTTTATGGGACCCTTCCCTAATTCGTTTGGGCACCAGTACATCTTGTTGGCCGTAGACTACGTGTCAAAGTGGGTAGAAGCTGTCCCTTGCAAGACAAATGACAACAAAGTTGTTGTCAAATTCTTGAAAGATAATATCATCTCACGCTTTGGAATCCCTCGAGCCATCATTAGCGACAATGGCACACATTTTTGCAATAGAACTTTTGAAGCTCTTATGCGAAAATATGCCATTACCCACAAGTTGTCTACGCCCTACCATCCTCAAACTAGCGGGCAGGTAGAAGTTTCTAATAGGCAAGTCAAGCTCATTTTGGAGAAGACTGTGAATCAGAATAGGAAGGACTGGTCCACCAAACTGGTGGATGCCCTATGGGCATATAGGACTGCCTTTAAGACGATTCTAGGAATGTCTCCCTACAGACTGGTCTTTGGAAAGGCTTGCCACCTTCCTGTCGAGCTAGAGCACCGGGCCCTTTGGGCAATTAAGCAGCTAAATTTCGATTTAGATAAGGCCGGTGAGTTTCGGAAATTACAAATTTCTGAACTAGAGGAGTTGAGGAATGATGCATACGAGAATGCAAAGATTGCGAAGGATAGAGTTAAGGTTTTTCACGATAAATTCATCACGAGAAAAACTTTTGTCCAAGGACAAAAAGTTTTACTCTACAACTCTAGACTTCATCTCTTTCCCGGCAAATTGAAGTCAAGATGGACAGGACCATTCATTGTTAAGACGGTGTTTCCACACGGAGCCATAGAGATCTACGATCCCAAAAATGGCAATTCATTCAAGGTAAATGGTCAACGTCTTAAAATCTTTTTGGAGTCTGTGCCGGAAGCTAATGCGGCGATGGGTCTTTTTGACCCACTGTATCGGTGATTATATCTTTCTGCCAGTTCATGCATCCATACATTTCATTCATACATTAGGGACAATGCATGAAACAAGTGTGGGGGAAGGGTATGTAATATAAAAAAAAAAAAATTTGAAAATATAAAAAAAAATAATAAAAAAATTAAAAATAATAAAAAAATGTTATAAAAAGGATAATACTTTGACTTATTTTTGAAAGAAATCTAAGTTAGTTTTAAGAATTAGGAAAATCATGATTAGGATTTCTAAAAACTTGGTCAAAATAAATAAATTGTTTAAATTTTGGGTATAGGAGGAGAAATTGAATAAATAATTAGTCTTGATTTTTACCTTAATGAAATGTGCATACCAAATGCATATCTAGGATTCTAAGACAAAGACCTTGTGCCTCATATAAAAAAAAAAAAAAAAGAAGAAGAAAAAATCACCAATTAAGCTGATACATGTGCCTCAAGAAGCATAAGTATTCATGCCTAAAGGTGAGTAAATAAAATAAAGTCCTTAGTTTTGGGGCCTAGTTCACTCGAATTTGAGTCCGCGGGGTGTTTTCTCACCTGGTGCCCTAAAGCCAACCGGTTTGGGAGTCATCGACTTTAAGTTCGTTACATGGGTGGATTAGAAAGCCTAAGAAGACTAAGAAATATAATATATGTATTAACACATCTAATAATCAATTAGTTAGGTATGAGGGCCTCAAGAAGCCTTGATACTTATACGAAAGAAAATTAGATGAGTTATACATGCCAAAAAAAAAATATATATATATATTAACACATCTAATAGTCAATTAGTTAGGTATGAGGGCCTCAAGAAGCCTTGATACTTACACGAAAGAAAATTAGATGATGTTATAAAAATAATAAAGAGGCATGAGAGTCCAAGTTAAGGAATTCCTAGATTCACAAGAGTGCGTATGACTTTTGGTAACGAAAAAGACTATATTAGAAATTCAATTTTAATCCTTACCTAAAATAAATAACAATTAACTTTATAAAGACCAGGTTTGAAGAATGAATGATAAAATGATAATCCTAAAACTTATAGACTACTTAGTCTCTTCAATAATAATTCAAATATTTTCCTTTTTATGGATTTTGTGGGTGTAATCCGCTGAAAACCCTCACGAGACAACACTCGTCCTCTAGGGTAACCTAGGGGTTTAACGGCTTGTTGCACATGCTAAGTGCAACCGTGATTCCTACGAAAGTGAGTTAGCTAGGTTAGATTTTCCTTTTCTTTTTGATTTTTACTCGAGGACGAGCAAAAAGATAAGTGTGGGGGTGTGATAGTAGTGAAAAATTGCATAATTGTCATCATATTTACCATCACATTCGCACGTTTATTCATATTATAATGCACATTTATTAATATTTCTTTATTTAATATGTGCAGGCCTCAAATTATCAATTTAATAAAGAATAAAGCTTAAAGAGCCCAAAAGCCCAGATCCAAGCCCATGTTTGAAGCCCAGGTGAAAAAGCGCAAATACAAAGAGTCAAAATGCAAATACAAGGGCTAAAAGTTGCAAATATCAGAGATTAGGGAAGGATAGACTTCTATCCAGCTCTAAACACCTGCAGGATGAGGATAAAAGGCCAAGATAAGAAGAAAATTCGTGGGAAGAAGATTTGAAGAAATCTGGATTAAGGATAACTTGATTACTAAGTTATCTCGAAAATCCAGATTAAAAGGCCAGGATCACACTTCTAGAAGCAGAAGCCCACATAGAAGGACCAGGAGAGGCCACGCGCCAAAGCGCGCGGCCAGAAGCCACAAAAGTGCCGCGGACGCGCGGCAAGGGCGCGGCTTTTTGACGTTATCTGGCTACCAGATTTCGTTGGCAACTCTATCCGGGACTCCTCTACATTCTGCACTATAAATATCCGAGCAGTCACAACAGGGAGGGGCATTGTAACGCCCCGATTCCACAGATACGGGGACGTCACTGCGACGTATATACGTAGGTCAGAAAATGCCCCCACGTATATACGCTAAGCATAAAGTACAACAAGAATCAGAGTACAACACAAAGCGTGGTATATTCATATGCCAACTATAAAAGTACTACTACAAAGTTATACAGGTTATGATAACTGTTACACTTTACAAGTGTTTTGTTTTCACAACCAAGTCCAAAAGAACATATACAAAGATATACACAAGATGCTCACGTAAGAGATGGAGACTCGTGAGCCAAAAGGAAGAGTCTGGCACGAGGGAACTAGATCTGATCAGCCTGCTCACTCAGATACGCTTGGTCCTCTATGGATGGCTCCACTTCGTCCCAAGTCTCAGAATCTGAATATGCAAATCCAAGGAATCAAGACATATAACGATAACAAACTATAGCCAAGTGGCTAAGGGACATGAATAAGAAAAGATGAAACAGGTATAAGGAATATCAACTAATAAGAATGAAAAGCATGAAGAGATAAGATCATAATACAATAATCTACAATTAACGTCTTATTATTATTACTTATCTTACTGTGATATCTAACTATGTGACCCAGCGTCCCAGGGCACATAGATCCATATCCTAGTAAAACAAGGTTGTTATTGGAAATCAGCGGTTGTATCGACGAACTATGTTTACAGTGGATCCCGTACATGCCCGGGATAACGGTCCAGGATTGTTCCGTTGCTTGGTGACGGAAGCCAGCCGCTAGGCCATTCAGGAGGGACTTATGTATGCCCTTATCATGATGGTACCAGTAATAGAGGGAGCAAGCACTCCCCTCGGTCCCCTGGAGGCCCACAGGTCAGACCGGAACATGAGTTGCACAACATTCCTAAAAGCCACTGTAAACACGAACACATATCGATATCCGCATGTTTTCCCCCGACCCATGTGTAAGTTGGTCCATTTTATGCAAAAGTCAAGTGTATCATGCTTGGTTCAAGTGATGGCATGATAAGTGGTGATATTCACATTTTAACAAGTTATGGAGCTATGATATGTAATAACAAGTCATGAAACAGTATGAGATAATGTCTATCAAGTAACATGTCATGTAGTATCAGTTTAGAAGCAAGAACAAGAATAATATGCCACACGTGTATCAACAATAAGATCCAAATTCAGAATAGAATCAACTAAGTCAAACAGTCAGAATTAGTCGACTAGGTGGAAGGGTTAGTCGACTAATAGGGGTCTTAAGTCGACTAACAGTCTGAATTAGTCGACTAAAACTGGGAAACAGAGAGTTGGGTTTCTATTTCAGGAAAGTTAGTCGACTAGAGTGAAATGTATAGTCGACTAACAGATACCTAAGTCGACTAATAGGGGGGCTAAGTCGACTAAAACTGTGATACAGAAAGTTAGGATTTATTCCAGGAAATATTAGTCGACTAGGTGAAAATAGTAGTCGACTAGAGGTCTCAAGTCGACTAATATCTAGGCTAAGTCGACTAGGGCCGAGAGTTGGTGTTTTCTGGTCCAAGGAAAGATTAGTCGACTAGGCTAAAAATGTAGTCGACTAGGGGGGTCTAGTCGACTGGTAATATGGCTTAGTCCACTAAAACTGTGAAATTAGAAAGACTACGTTTCAACTAAGGTGGGTTAGTCGACTAGGCCCTAGGTTAAGTCGACTAATCGTGAAGAAAACAGAAAACAGAACAGAAATTCTGATGGTTGTTTGTTGGCCTAAAAATGGGATTTTTATGACACAAGTGTACATGAATGATCATCGTATGTACACAAAGAAGTAATCTAGTCTTGGTGAGTAAAAATACTCACCTTGAACGGTTAAATCGAGGCTTGACGAGTTCCGAAAAGATCGTGTCGATAAATATCGCCAAATGATTCCACGGCGATACTACGGACGATCACAATCCAAAAGCAGTCGTTGCTTGAAAAGGAGATGAAGACCTTGTGGTGTTTTGGAGTTAGGGTTTGAGATGGAGAAGAAAATGGTGAAGGTTAATTTCTTGGTGAAGTGAAGAAAAGAGAAAAGATTTGTAAAGAAAGGATTTATATAGGTTTTGATTTTTGTAAAGGGAATGCAAATAAAGAAATTGAGAGGGGTTTTGTGCAAAATAGGGGAGATGAGGTGTCTCCCTTGGCCAATGGTGGCCGGCCATGAGAAAGAGAGAGAGAGATGTATTAAATGAGGGAGGTTGGTGAGAATGTGTGGAGATGGAATTTTTGGAAGAAAATGGAAATTTGGAAAAATGGAATTTTTTGTGGTTGTGAAGGAAGGAAAAGAAAATAGGGAAAAGGAAAAGAAAAGAATTGATAAATGAAGAGATTTTCTTGGTCTTGGAAAATGAAAATACCGGAAACACGGATTCCTAGGTTCAAGTCAAGAATGCGGGAAAACATTTCGGAAAATACCGAAATCGTCCGAAATTCAAGTATCTCGGAACGACTCGTAAATTTTACCAAAAATCAATAATAATATATGAAGACGTATGGTGAAATCCTTTTGAAGAAATACCTTATAGTTTTAAAGCTAAAAATCCCGGAATCAGTTACCTACCGACTCCGTTGGAATTTTCATAAATTCATAAAATTCTCAGAAAAAGTATTTAGATAAGAAATGTCATTCTAAGAAATAATGTCTAAAAGATTTTCTTGAAATTCCTAACTGTTTGGGAATTAAAAATCCAGGAATCGATCAGCAATACTGGTCGACACCGGTTTTGAAGAAATTCATTTTAATTCTAGAAAATTCCAGAAATTCACCTAAAATCTAATATATTAGAAAATGATATTTGAAATTGAAATTGGTCAAATACGGAAGTAAATCGAAAAATACGATCGAAAATCAGAATACGCAACTTAGTACGTATTACGGAAACGGGGTATTACAATCTACCCACCTTACAAAAATTTCGTCCTCGAAATTTCATAAGGTGAAGGGTAACAGGAATGGTAACAGATAGATCAGGCTAGGAAGAAAGATAACAATAGAAAAGAGTAAAAGGAAAGAGGCTTACCAATCAAGATGAGAAGAGTTGAGGATAACGCTCTCGGATGACGTCCTCTCGTTCCCAGGTGGCCTCTCCTGGCGCATGGCGGTTCCAAGACACCAACACTAAAGGTAGGCTTTGTTCTTCAGTGTCTTCACACTTCTATCCAATATGGCCATCGGCTGCTCCTGATATGATAAGTCCGGTTGCAGTTCCAGCTCGGAGTGATCCAAAATATGGCTATCATCCTTTACATACCTCCTCAACTGAGATACGTGGAAAACATTATGAACACCGTCCAACGATGGCGGCAATGCCAATCGATAAGACACATCTCCCACTCGATCCAATATCTCGAATGGGCCGATATATCTCGGACTCAGCTTTCCACGAATACCGAATCGGATCACACCTTTGTAGGTGATATCCTTAAGAACACATGATCTCCAACCTGGAATTCCAATGGCCTCCTCCGTGTGTCTGCCCAACTCTTCTGTCTGCTCTGAGCTGCCCTGAGATGATCTCTGATAATCCTGACTTTCTCTGTTGTCTGCATTAGGATCTCAGGCCCCAAAAGACTCCTCTCACCGACTTCATCCCAACAAATCGGTGACCTACATTTCCTCCCATATAAAGCCTCAAAGGGTGCCATCTTAATACTGGCCTGATAGCTGTTGTTGTAAGAAAACTCAGCTAAATGAAGATGGTCTTCCCATGATCCCTTGAACTCTACCATGCAGGCTCTAAGCATGTCTTCAAGTATCTGAATGGTCCTCTCTGATTGTCCGTCTGTCTGAGGATGATAAGATGTACTGAATTTCAGGCGAGTGCCCAGACTCTCTTGGAGACTCTCCCAAAATGAGATCTGAATCTGGTATCTCTATCTGAAACAATACTCACTGGAACTCCATGCAGACGAACTATCTCCTTTACATACTTATCTGCCAGAACCTCTGTAGTCTGACCCACCCTGAATGGTATGAAATGAGCTGACTTGGTAAGACGATCAATGATAACCCACACAGCATTATTACCTTTGGGACTACGAGGTAATGCCGTGACAAAGTCCATAGTGATGTGCTCCCACTTCCATTCAGGTATTGGCAAAGGATGAAGAAGTCCGGCTGATCTCTGGTGCTCTATCTTTATCTGCTGGCACACCAGGCACTTAGCTACAAACTGAGCTATCTCCCTCTTCATGGCATTCCACCAGAAATGCTTCTTCAAGTCCTGATACATCTTGTTTCCTCCTGGATGTATAGAATAGGCTGAACTATGTGCTTCCTCCAAAATCTTCTGTCTAACTTCTCCCTGGGGAACACAAAGCCTGCTACCAAAGTACAAGGCTCCATCTGGACGAATACAGATATCCGTCCTCAATCCAGCCTCCACCTGAACTCGGAATGTCTGTAGCCTGGGGTCCTCCTTCTGAGCTTCCTTAATCTCATCTATCAATGAAGACTGGATCTGTAAGGTCATAAGCTGTCCTGTCTTCTCAGCTCCTCGAACCACCATCAAGTCCAATCTGATAAAGTCCTGAATCAACTCCTTCTGCTGAGTAAGTTGGACAAGCACTCTGTTCTCTGGCATCCTACTCAGTGCATCTGGAACTGTATTGACCTTGCCTGGATGATATTGCAAGTCAATATCATAGTCTGCCATAAGCTCCAGCCACCGCCTCTGCCTCATGTTCAACTCTTTCTGCGAGAAGATATACTTGAGGCTCTTATGATCTGTATAAATCAACACCTTATCTCCCAGAAGATAGTGCCTCCAAATCTTCAAGGCAAAGATCACTGCTGCTAGCTCCAAGTCATGAGTTGGGTAGTTCCGCTCATGAGTCTTCAGTTGCCTAGATGCATATGCTATAACATGATCATGTTGCATAAGTACGCATCCCAGGCCTTTACCTGAAGCATCACTAAAGATAACCATCCCTCCTCTCCCTGAGGGAGTCCTCAAGATTGGAGCTGAAATAAGTCTCTGCTTCAACTGCTCAAAGGCTGCAGTACACTCTTCAGTCCATATGTACTTTACCCCTTTCCGGTGAGCTGGGTTAACGGAGCTGCAATTTTAGAGAAGTCCTGGACAAAGCGTCTGTAATATTCCGCTAGTCCAAGAAAACTCTTAATCTCAGTCACCGTCCTCGGAACTGGCCAATCTTTTACTGCCTGGACTTTGCTAGGGTCAACTGAAATCCCTTCTGCTGAAACCATGTGTCCAAGGAAGGCTATGCTGTCCAACCAGAACTCACACTTGCTTCTCTTGGCATGAAGCTGCTCCTGCTGAAGAGTCTGCAACACAATCCTCAAGTGTTCTGCATGCTCCCTGTTGTTCTTTGAATAGATCAGAATGTCGTCTATGAAAACAACAACGAACTGATCCAAGTAGGGCGAGAACACTCGGTTCATCAAGTCCATGAAAACTGCAGGGCATTGGTAACTCCGAAAGGCATAACGAGAAACTCATAATGGCCATAACGGGTCCTGAATGCCGTCTTCGGAATATCCTCCTTCTTCACCCTCAGCTGATGGTAACCCGACTGCAAATCCAATTTGGAGAACACACTGGCCCCATGAAGCTGATCAAACAGATCATCAATCCTGGGTAAGGGATACTTGTTCTTGATGGTGACCTTGTTCAATTCCCTATAATCGATACAAAGTCTCTTACCACCATCCTTCTTGTTGGCCAACAGTACTGGAGCTCCCCATGGTGAAGTGCTTGGCCTAATCAATCCCTTGTCTGAGTACTCCTGCAGCTGCTTCTTTAAAATCTCCAACTCCGTCGGTGCCATCCTGTATGGAGCCTTGGATATGGGAGCTGCTCCTGGAACTGTATCAATGGAGAACTCAATCATTCTCTCCGGTGGCAGTCCTGATATCTCAGCGAACACCTCTGGGAATTCATCCCACACCGGTACCTTCTGCTTCTGAACCTCCGAAGTAGTCATCTGGGTCTTTCCCCTAGTGGACTTCACTTCTCCACTAAACTGGAATTCAGGTTGAAGGGGAATTCTGAAATTAATCTTCCTCTCCCTACAGTCAATTACTGCATAGTACTGACTGAGCCAGGTCATGCCTAAGATTACGTCGTACCCTTTGGTGTCTAGTACGAGCATATCTATGGCCAAAGTCTTATCACATATTCTACTGGACAGTCAGTACAAACTCGGGAAGATATAATTACCCCATTCCCTGTACTTATCTCCCATTTGTGGTCTAACAATCTAACATGAATAGAATGTATAGCCACAATTTATCTGAGATATAACAGTGGGATGCACCTGAATCGAAGAGAGCGAGAACAGGATGTGAATGTACTCTGATGTTACCTGTAATCACCTCCTCTGAAGCCTCAGCCTCCTCTGCTGTCAGGTTGTAAGCCTGACCTCTGCCACGCCCTGCTGCTGTCCTACCTCCTCTCTGAACTGGGCGAATGGCATGCTGTGGAGGAAGTGGAAGAGCTCTCCTCATCACTGGCCCCTGGTTCCTCTGCCCAAGTGGCCCTGGTAGCACCCTCTGTCCATTCGGTCCTTGAAGTGCTGGCACTGCTTGACCGGTTATCCCCACTCTCCTGTGTGGACAAGCCTCTATGGAATGGTCTCTGGATCCACACACCAAGCACAGCCCATTTGCCCTCCGGCAATTTGGTCGAGTGTGCCCTGGTTTCTGACAGTAGTTGCAGAATGCAATAGGTTGGGCCGTCTGGTAAGGAGCTGGCCTGAAAGGTTGCCTCATCTGGACCTTCGCTGCTCTGAACGGGCCCCCTCTTCCCATAGGTACAAATGGCCGCTTCATGACCTGCTGTCTCATCTGATCCCCTTGCTCCTTCTCAAACCCACGCTCTACCTCCCGAGCGATGGTGAGAACCTCTGCATAGGTCTTCAGCTGCTGGGGCATCAGGTACATCTGAATCTTCATCTGTAGACCCTGCTGAAACTGCTCGCTCGCTCGCTTCTCCTCGTCCGTTACCATATACGGCGCGAAGCGGCTCAGTCGAAGAAACTCCGCGGCATACTCGTCCACGGACTTGTTCCACTGCTGGAGCCTGATGAATTGCTCCTCCATATCTTTCTGCGCCGTAGCAGGGAAGAAGCGGCTGTAAAAACTCTTGGAGAAGGCGTCCCAAGTAACGGGCTTCTCCAGTCTAGCCTCCTCTGCGAGCCACCAAGTTCTCGCAACATCCTTTAACTGAATCTTAGCTACTTCAACTTGGTTCTCCTTCGGGACACGGGCTGCATTCAGTAGGTCTGCAGTGTCCGTCAACCATTGCTCAGCCTCCAATGGTTTCTCGCCTCCCGTGAAGATGGCCGGTTGCAGCCGTCGGAAGTCGGACACGTTCCCCGGCCTCTGCTCCTTCGGGGCTGCCAACTCCTGCCTAAGGAGCTCGGTCTGCTGTTGCTGATTTTCCATCTGCTGTTGCTGGTTTCCCAGCATGGTCTGAATGACCTTCAGGATATCAGCATTCTCTCCTCCTACGGGTCCATTCGGGACTTGCCCAATGTTGTTACGACCCGACCTTCGCTCCATACCGAATGATAACTGGAATTGGAAACAAAGGAAAGGAGTTTAGGATACGAAGGAATTGATCAACGAAAGAAGCAAGAAGGACTCTATAACTTTGTACATTGTAGTTGGCATAAGCAAATTACTAGAATTTGCCACTTGATTGTACTTTTAGGTGTGAGAGCCTAAGCTCTGATACCAACCTGTAACGCCCCGATTCCACAGATACGGGGACGTCACTGCGACGTATATACGTAGGTCAGAAAATGCCCCCACGTATATACGCTAAGCATAAAGTACAACAAGAATCAGAGTACAACACAAAGCGTGGTATATTCATATGCCAACTATAAAAGTACTACTACAAAGTTATACAGGTTATGATAACTGTTACACTTTACAAGTGTTTTGTTTTCACAACCAAGTCCAAAAGAACATATACAAAGATATACACAAGATGCTCACGTAAGAGATGGAGACTCGTGAGCCAAAAGGAAGAGTCTGGCACGAGGGAACTAGATCTGATCAGCCTGCTCACTCAGATACGCTTGGTCCTCTATGGATGGCTCCACTTCGTCCCAAGTCTCAGAATCTGAATATGCAAATCCAAGGAATCAAGACATATAACGATAACAAACTATAGCCAAGTGGCTAAGGGACATGAATAAGAAAAGATGAAACAGGTATAAGGAATATCAACTAATAAGAATGAAAAGCATGAAGAGATAAGATCATAATACAATAATCTACAATTAACGTCTTATTATTATTACTTATCTTACTGTGATATCTAACTATGTGACCCAGCGTCCCAGGGCACATAGATCCATATCCTAGTAAAACAAGGTTGTTATTGGAAATCAGCGGTTGTATCGACGAACTATGTTTACAGTGGATCCCGTACATGCCCGGGATAACGGTCCAGGATTGTTCCGTTGCTTGGTGACGGAAGCCAGCCGCTAGGCCATTCAGGAGGGACTTATGTATGCCCTTATCATGATGGTACCAGTAATAGAGGGAGCAAGCACTCCCCTCGGTCCCCTGGAGGCCCACAGGTCAGACCGGAACATGAGTTGCACAACATTCCTAAAAGCCACTGTAAACACGAACACATATCGATATCCGCATGTTTTCCCCCGACCCATGTGTAAGTTGGTCCATTTTATGCAAAAGTCAAGTGTATCATGCTTGGTTCAAGTGATGGCATGATAAGTGGTGATATTCACATTTTAACAAGTTATGGAGCTATGATATGTAATAACAAGTCATGAAACAGTATGAGATAATGTCTATCAAGTAACATGTCATGTAGTATCAGTTTAGAAGCAAGAACAAGAATAATATGCCACACGTGTATCAACAATAAGATCCAAATTCAGAATAGAATCAACCAAGTCAAACAGTCAGAATTAGTCGACTAGGTGGAAGGGTTAGTCGACTAATAGGGGTCTTAAGTCGACTAACAGTCTGAATTAGTCGACTAAAACTGGGAAACAGAGAGTTGGGTTTCTGTTTCAGGAAAGTTAGTCGACTAGAGTGAAATGTATAGTCGACTAACAGATACCTAAGTCGACTAATAGGGGGCTAAGTCGACTAAAACTGTGATACAGAAAGTTAGGATTTATTCCAAGAAATATTAGTCGACTAGGTGAAAATAGTAGTCGACTAGAGGTCTCAAGTCGACTAATATCTAGGCTAAGTCGACTAGGGCTGAGAGTTGGTGTTTTCTGGTCCAAGGAAAGATTAGTCGACTAGGCTAAAAATGTAGTCGACTAGGGGGGTCTAGTCGACTGGTAATATGGCTTAGTCGACTAAAACTGTGAAATTAGAAAGACTACGTTTCAACTAAGGTGGGTTAGTCGACTAGGCCCTAGGTTAAGTCGACTAATCGTGAAGAAAACAGAAAACAGAACAGAAATTCTGATGGTTGTTTGTTGGCCTAAAAATGGGATTTTTATGACACAAGTGTACATGAATGATCATCGTATGTACACAAAGAAGTAATCTAGTCTTGGTGAGTAAAAATACTCACCTTGAACGGTTAAATCGAGGCTTGACGAGTTCCGAAAAGATCGTGTCGATAAATATCGCCAAATGATTCCACGGCGATACTACGGACGATCACAATCCAAAAGCAGTCGTTGCTTGAAAAGGAGATGAAGACCTTGTGGTGTTTGGAGTTAGGGTTTGAGATGGAGAAGAAAATGGTGAAGGTTAATTTCTTGGTGAAGTGAAGAAAAGAGAAAAGATTTGTAAAGGAAAGGATTTATATAGGTTTTGATTTTTGTAAAGGGAATGCAAATAAAGAAATTGAGAGGGGTTTTGTGCAAAATAGGGGAGATGAGGTGTCTCCCTTGGCCAATGGTGGCCGGCCATGAGAAAGAGAGAGAGAGATGTATTAAATGAGGGAGGTTGGTGAGAATGTGTGGAGATGGAATTTTTGGAAGAAATGGAAATTTGGAAAAATGGAATTTTTTGTGGTTGTGAAGGAAGGAAAAGAAAATAGGGAAAAGGAAAAAGAAAAGAATTGATAAATGAAGAGATTTTCTTGGTCTTGGAAAATGAAAATACCGGAAACACGGATTCCTAGGTTCAAGTCAAGAATGCGGAAAACATTTCGGAAAATACCGAAATCGTCCGAAATTCAAGTATCTCGGAACGACTCGTAAATTTTACCAAAAATCAATAATAATATATGAAAGACGTATGGTGAAATCCTTTTGAAGAAATACCTTATAGTTTTAAAGCTAAAATCCCGGAATCAGTTACCTACCGACTCCGTTGGAATTTTCATAAATTCATAAAATTCTCAGAAAAAGTATTTAGATAAGAAATGTCATTCTAAGAAATAATGTCTAAAAGATTTTCTTGAAATTCCTAACTGTTTGGGAATTAAAATCCAGGAATCGATCAGCAATACTGGTCGACACCGGTTTTGAAGAAATTCATTTTAATTCTAGAAAATTCCAGAAATTCACCTAAAATCTAATATATTAGAAAATGATATTTGAAATTGAAATTGGTCAAATACGGGAAGTAAATCGAAAAATACGATCGAAAATCAGAATACGCAACTTAGTACGTATTACGGAAACGGGGTATTACAGGCATGCAGAGACGATTAGGGTTTTTCTTAGCCACTTTTATTTAAAGTTGTAATTTTTATTTCATGCTATTTGTGGAGAAGAAGGAGACGATTGTGTAACCGGAGATTCAACGAAATAAAGGTCACTCTTTTGTTCTCTTTTATTTCTGCAACTTTACTTTATTTCTTTTGTGATCTCTCTTGTTTTAATCTGTGATCTCTTCTTGTTTTCGTTTTCTTTTCCTTGCAATCTTTCTCATAAAAAAAATAATAAAAAAATAATAATTTGAAAAGAAAAAAATAATGAAGAACTAAATCTCTCTAGTGGTTTGCTGAGACTCTTGAAGCAACCCTAGAGCAGTTAAGCCTAGATCTGATTAAGGAACATCAATCGAAACCCTAGGTATTAAAAACAATTTTTCTAGAAGATTAAACAAATACCTAGAAATCCTAATCTAGGTTGCATATTAAAAAGGCTTTTCATGACTTCAACTTAAGAACTAGGACAGCATAAGTTTGAGATTCGTCTTTTATTAGGCTGCACCTAGATGTTAGGATGAACCATAGTTTAGTTTTTAGATTATGTAACTTAGTAAGAATCTAGCATTGATTTTTCTTGCTTGAATTATTTGTAATGACCTAGGGTGAATCATATCAATCTTAAGATGAAGATCAAGCTCCTTAACTTGCAATAGGGTTGTGGTAGAAGATCAGCAAAACCACGTCTTTAATCTCATATTTTCATCACCAATCTAATCTCTCTCTTCTTACTTGAAGCATACAGAGGAATCGAGTCGAAAAGCTGTCATCGCATCCTTCCCTGAGGATCACGACCCGCTTGAGCCCTTGCTACAGCGGATTCGCATTGAGACTAAGAATTCTGAACTCTATTTCAATCTATAAAATCTCAATCAACTTGCGGCGCGCCGACGGAGGCTCCGGCAGAGGCGTCGGGGACCGCGGAGGATGTCGTTGGATAAAGGAGTTCACCGTGAAATGGGTGCGTCTCCGCTCGCTGACGATGATCCACGGCGATCCACGGAGAGCCGAAAAATGGCTCAGAGTAAGATATTTCCCGCACGTGAAAATAACCCACTGTGCTTGGCTCAGCCAATGAAGTGAGGTTGGAACCTTAGTCTGGCCTGGGGCTGCCAGCATTTGTTCGGCCAAGAGGTGAAGAGGTTGAGGTGTGGGGGAATTCGGTAAGGAGGAGAGGAGGTGCTGCCGCAGGCTGATGGTACACGGCCTGGTGGTTGTGGACTTGGAGTTGTTGGGGGCTTGCGCTGTGCTGTCAGGTGGGGGATCCGATTGGATGCTGTGACTCCTGGAGATGCGCAAGAAGGAGAGGACATGGTGCGGGTAGTCTTCAAAGGCAAGGTGGAGATGGAGGCATGGTGCTGCGGCATCATGGGAGTGGCCGGCGGGGAGTGGTGCGACTAGGCCTGAGGGGCAATGTTGTGACCAGTGTGCGTGGAGGCTGCTGCTGTGCTTGGCTATGGCTGGAGGGTGCACTGCGTATTGCAGGGGCCTTTGAGGATCTCGAGGGAGGTGCTCAACTCCGAGAAGATGGGGAGGAGATAGGGCATGGAGATGGATGAGCACGAGGGCGGTGTGCTCACGGTGATGTGGGTGCACGCCAAGAGGGAGAGGTGCATGGTGATTGCCATGGTGGCTGTGTGCGAGGATTGGGAGGCTGCTGAGGGTGTTGGGGATTGGAGATTAGGGTTTGGGATTAGGTTAAGTTTAGGATTATAGATAGTGATAATGGGTATGGTTTAAACGGGTTTGAGAGTTTGGGTCTAATTGGGAAATGGAATTATTGGCTAATGTGTAATGGGCTGATGGGTTTTGGTATGGAAAGATATGGGTATGGAAGAGGATAACGGATATTGGGTAAAGAATGGAAATAAGAATGGAAAATAGGGATAATGAAATGCAATAATACTAATAATAACACAAATTACAATTTACAATAATACAAACAATAAGATTAGAAAAATAATAATAATAACATTAAAACTAAATATAGTAATTAATATAAATATCAGTAATAATTAATTATAAATGACAAAACTTAAGATACATGATATAATAATAAACACTAATAATTAATCTCCACTAATAATAATTACTACCAAACAATAATAATAATAATACTAATTAACAGTAATAATTACAATAATAATAATCACCAAAAGAAGAGCAATAAATTAGGTTGATTAATAAACATAATAAAATAATTAATAAATCAAAATAAATACTTAGAAAAATAAAAATATGGTACTTTTAACCAGGGATCTTACATTCTACCCACCTTATAAAAATTTCATCCTCGAAATTTCAATAAAGTAGGGAATGATAAAAGAATTAAAGCCCATGGAGAAACAAACAAGTTTTCACGTCGCCTCACGACTATTCTACGGCGCGCTTTAATCTCTGCCACAAGCTTCAGAATGGGGTAACCGTTTTCAAAACATAAGATCAGGAAAGATAGAATCAAAAGAAGAATAGAAATCAAGAGGGAATTCAGATCACTCTAAAAGAAGGGGTGCGATCAGAGAGATCGAAAGGTTAAAGAGATGTATTTTCAAAGAGAGGACAATCAATTCCAAGTGGATTCAATATCATTGTGTGAATCCTATATGTATATTGCAGTGTAACTATAGCTTGTTTCAAGTTACCAGTAAGAATCCAGTCCGTTTTATGTCGAACCTGGCTCTGATACCAAGTCATGCCCCGCTTCCCAAAATACGTGGAAACGGGGTGCGACGAGAGTCGTCGACGTATATATGCGAGGAAAATACCCAACGTATACACGCTAAGCCTGAGAGTAGCCTGAACAAGTTATAAATCTCTACCATAAATCAAAATCACTGCAATAATACATATAAAGTCTAACACAATGATTGCATATGAGTAAGAATAAGGAATGTGACAGGATGTGATATATGAATAGAAGAGTAGGAATACCGATAATCAAAAGGGAGAGACTCCAACTCCTCAAGATAAATATGATTCTCTCCAATACCTGATCAACAATAAATAGCCCTGGATCTAGATATGCAGATCCAGGGAGTCAAAACTCCTAGTGAATGTATAAGAGAAAAAGGGAAAGACATGCAAATATAAATGTGAGCAAATTAGGAAACACATATGCTGGAATAAAACAGAAGTAACATATGAAACATGGATAGAAAATAATAAAGCCAATCAATACAAATCAGATGTCCCATCGGGTGTCAGGTGTACAGTCAGTTCGTTGGTATTATTAGATGTTTACAATCAGTCAGTATATCAAGTTCAGTCTAGAATGTCAATGTGAGATTTCAATTTGTTATTTATTATGTCAGCGAACCAATTGTCACCTGTAATAAACGCATCCCATACTACGCCTACTACACTTGTCAATCAGGGTCCTAAGTTATTGAAACTATAGAAGAGACATTATCCATGCTTTAGGTGGGTCCCGTACATAGCCGGGACCACGGCCCAGATGCCTGGCCCTGAACCAGGCCCTACGCCAGGTAGTCAGTAATAGTAACAGTACTCACAGTATCACTGTGGAACAATAACTCACAGTAACACTGTGGAGCAGTAAATAGATGGAATGTCAGTTATCCACCAGACCCTGCAGTGGAACCGTAAAGTCGGCTACGCAACCTAAATCCTAGGTCCACCCAAAATACAGAAGCTGTCTCCTCCATCAATTTCCCCAATCCCGGTGTAAGTTGTTCAATTACTTTATTATTGAATTCAGTAAAAAACATCAATACTCATGTTACCTATAACACTAGGATGATACAGTGACAGTAACGATAACAGTACAGTAATAGTCAATCTGTAATCGTATATATGGGGAACAATATCAGTAACAGTGAACAGTAACAGTAACAGTATATATGATGAACAATTGGACTGTACATGGTGTTACGGTCAAACAATCTTTTCTCCAGTAATTTCAGTAACATGAAATAATACAGTAACAGTCTAGACACCTCTAGTCACAATATACAATCTAATATTAGGCTGATCAAGATCACATCCACTGATATAATGTCTATAACTAATCTATCAACTCATAATCTCAAAGCTGTCCTCATGAACCTCAAAAATCAAAATCCAAATAAGGTAATCTGGTACAGTAATCACAAGTCCAATAAATCAATAATCAATTATCTCATCCTAACGATCAACTCTGATTCTACCATAACAGAGATCAAAATGTAACTGCTCTCCAACTCTGATCCTCAAGTTATCGATATATCAAAACAATAACTGAAATACTACATGTCCTGATACACATAATCAAATCCTTATATTTCAATCCGATCAAGACTATCACACACTCTCACTCTATCAAGGTCAATCACAGGATCCCAAAGTCAAGTAACATATCAGACATATATATATCTAAGAGCTATCAGGTCAGGTCAATTCAATCAATACCTCTTCCTCAAGGCCAGATTCGTCCCACTATAACCAAGAATTAAAACTAAAGGGTAAGGTCCATAGTCCATAAGAATCTAAAACAGCAGTCAGAACAAGAGTTAGTCGACTAGGGGTGTGGTTAGTCGACTAACTAATAGGATAAGTCGACTAACAAATAAGATAAGTCGACTATACAATGTAATAGTCGACTAATAGGGAAAGGCAAGTCGACTAGTATAAGTATTGGTCAGCAACAAAGACTACATAACTTTCTGAACAAGCACTTAGTCGACTAAGGATATGACAATCCAACAAGATCAAACTCCTCTATAAACTGATCAAGATCCAATATAAATATATCATAGGTCAACTCCAACTCTAATTAAGTCAATGTCAGTCCAAGTATTAGCAAATCAGTATATTGGTAAAGCAATGTCATATCTAACACTTCCTCGATATCCACGAGAATTCTAGTCGGGATAATCACCAACAACTACCAATAAACACTGTGCCTAATATATGTCCTCTATCCTCAAATATAACGTAGTTCAACTGATAGTAGATCAAATCAAGTCCAGTCCGGGTATCCAATGCTAGGCCCTAAGCCAATATCGGCGATCTACCAACACATGAAATGACGCTGATACAAGTTCCTATCAACTATGTAAATAAAGTGAACAATCATAAATGCCTCATAAAGTGATACAAGAAATCAAACTGATAAAAATATAACAGAAGGTCACATGAAATGATAAGTGTAACATGTAAACGCATACCAACAAGAGTAAATAAGGAAATGCATAAGAACGAACAGTCACATAAATGACGCGGTTCGGAACTGAATCGCCATCTGGTCTTCTCTGAACGAACTGGTACGAATCTCTGGATCATCCCA
>JAVJIF010020279.1:0-107613 GCA_038442645.1 Agave tequilana | reverse complement strand
GTAATGAAGGTTCTGTGCCAACAGATGCATTTACATGCTAGAATGCAAGTAAGATTCAAAAGGCAAAATAATAATGGCATGCCCTCAAATGAGTTAAAAAAGGAAATAGAGGGTTAATTTATAAGGATTGACACAGTAAAAATTCAACTATATTGAACAGCAAGCATCAAAGAACATCTCCCATCTCCTTAAATACGTTTGATATGTAAATTACTTTGATCACTGCTCCCATGCTAATCAACTACAACTGCCTTGTTATACTGTTATCAGAAACTTTACCCTTTTCTTTGTTCCTTTTTTCCTTCTTTTTTCCCGCTAATATACTAAACCAAAAAAAAAAAAAAAAGAATAATATATATATGTAGGAGAACTTAGAAGAGAAAATTTGAAGGGTTATATTCATTTTCAAAATCTAAATAATAAACCACATAACAGATGTAAAATGTATGATCCAAATTTAAAACAGGTACAACTGAAATGAGGATATTGGGAATTAGAATGTTTAAGTTGCTGAAATTAGAATATAGAGATGGATAACTGGCAATACGACAAAAGCTAGGGGTAAAAATGATATCTTCATTAGATAAGATGAAGAGAATCATTCGAGATGGAAATGCAGACAGATTAGCGTGCGAGCTAATAGGAGTGACAGGATTGCAATTGAAACTACAAAACTAGCAGCGTACCTAAGCAACATCAACTGACTACTGAGGACGCAGTAGTTAACTGGAGATACCTCTTACCTATGTGCACGGACACAGACACACCAATACAGACACAATAGGACACAACACCCAGACACGTGTCAAATTCGAGAAGTATATAGAACAAGTGTGTCCGACACATGTCCGACATGTGTCCGACACGCATGTCCGACACGCATATCCGACACGTGTCCCGACACGACACGGCTCCACGTTTGTAGTGTCCATGCTTCCTAGATCTTAACAATCCTGAATGGGAAGAAAAAAGATTAAGGTAGTGGAGGACAACGATTTGGAAAACGCTTCTTCTTGTTGTCGCTGAAAAGTCTTGAACAAACATGACAAACTAAAACAATTAGAAAAACACTTTCTTAGAAAAGGAACACATTAATTGGTACGTGTGCATGAAGCATGGTCTTCCACTGTGTTAGGTATCACAATATACGGTCAGTTTATTTGCATGTGTGGTAGACTCAACTCAACTAGATCATAACCATCAGACTGCAAGATCCACGATTTGAATCTAAAAGCAAAACAGATCCAGATTCTCATTTCAGATAGAAAAGGGCCTTGAACAAAACGTGAATCATGTTATCCTAACATTGATTGTGATACGGGAACCATCATGCTTTTAGGACTCCTCATGGTCAACTCCTTCTCATGGTCACTTATCTTCCAGAAGTTCATAATGCCTACATACACCCTCAGAATTCAGCTTACAAGTAAAACATTAGGTTATCTAGATGCAATAGAGATGCCAGAAAGCATCCAAGACATTAAATCAGATTAACCCATGTTTTGCTAATAACATCAAATACTATTGTTGAATCTGCAACATGGCTGCTGATATATCATGCATGCTTTCCATATATGAAGCCCACAGACCAGATCCTTTAAGCGCTAAATTAGATGTACCCCTTTTATCAGAGAAGAAACCGCATCTGTGAATGAACCTTAAGACTTAACTAACATACACCTATGCATTGAAGACATATATATTAAAAGAAGAAAGAAATTAAATTAGAAAATACATATTTTCAGATATGTAGTTCTATGACATTTTCAAGTGATGAAACCATTTGCAGCCTTAGAAAAATGATTGTCTACTTAGCGCAAAATGCTGAAAGTAGACTAGCAGTAAGAATGAAACCAAAATGATACGTACAACTACACAGTGTATATAGAAAGTACAATTGGGAAAAAAACACACTCTTTGATGATAAATATGTAAGAAAGAAAGTTAATGAGATAAGGTTGTTCTCTTAGCATCTCTCTGTATGTATCAGAAGAGGTCCATGGGCGCAAAACTAAACTCAAGTCTGACATTGGTGAATATGAAACTCCAAAAACTACTTACATCCTTTTTGTCGAATGGAGCCAAAAATGGATCTCTGACACTTAAACCAGCAACAACAGTCAATATAGGGTCGAGGCAGTTGAATATAGCCCCATAAATAAGCATCTTTCCGAGTTTTGGCTCAACAGGAAGCATGGACAAATGTCGCCCTGGCAATGAGCACAATCATGAGATTGCAGTTAATACATTGCTAAAAGTTAAAATAACAATATGGACACCATAGGTGACTATGGTATGCAGGTACGGACGTACAATAATGACAGGAAAAGATAAAATCTTGTACCTAAAGTAGTTAACTCTTCCTCATCATCGAAGGCCCCAATAACTTTTAGATAATCAATGGCATTTGTACCTAGAAGATAAATTAATTAAATAAACGCCAACAGGTTAGAAGTTATTACTGAAACAAAAAATGATGTTAGAAAGGCATGATCTGATTCAAACATTGATGTTAAACAAAGAACTCAGCTGCCACCAGCAATTCCAGAGACGTGTAAAAGAG
Source organism: Agave tequilana (assembly GCA_038442645.1). NCBI lineage: Eukaryota > Viridiplantae > Streptophyta > Magnoliopsida > Asparagales > Asparagaceae > Agave > Agave tequilana. Next base: position 105,050 of record JAVJIF010020279.1, on the reverse strand, counting down.
GGAAGAATTAAATAAACACACCGATAACACTTCTGGCGATTGCAAAGCCCGAGAAAGGAACTCCGAGATGCTACCAAGCCTTAGACTTTTGATTTGTAACAGAGAGATTGTAGAGGTGTCCTCAGAAGCTCTGGTAATTGGTAATCGGCAAAGGCCTCATACACGCATCTCGGGTAAAGATGATAACACTCCCCAGGCTGAACACGACCAGCTCTCCCTCTTCTCTGCATAAGGACCCAAAAGGAGCAAAATATCAACAACACTTGAGAAATCTTTAGGTAGACGTAAGAACCAGAAAACATTTTACAAAGCAACTAGAAAAAACTAAAACTCGGTCATTCCCCTAATTAAACAAGACAACCTAACTACATCCCTATAAAATCATCAGAAAATGAATGAACCTAACAAATAGCATTATGTATTATACCTGCCGAGCAGAAGCCTTGGAGATCCATGTCGGAAGCAAACAAGGGGTATTATTCAAAGCATCATAAGATGTCTCTTTTGCCTTTCCACAATCAACGACAAAGACAACATCATTTATTGTAATACTAGTCTCCGCCATATTAGTTGCCAGGACTATTTTTCTCACTCCATCTTCCGGCTTATCAATATTAATCTCTGCATGCAAAAAAAAATGTACAAATTTCATCAATAATATATGAAAATTAATAGTAGGACGGCTCATAGAAGCCTAAGATGGAGATCAAGAATGTGTGATAATCAATCGAGCAGATGGGATATACAAGAATGCATTGGTATCAAGAATGCAAAAAGGAAACTATGAAACTTAGAACTAACAGAAAATTCCCTTCCTCCCATCCCTCCCTTTGACATGTGCTCGTGTGTGTGCTCGCAAGTGACTATGTGGTGTTCAACTTGCTCGCCTACATTTTGGCTCTAACTTGCTAACGAGGCAATCAAGTTAGCTAAACCACCACCAAGGAAATTATTTAGAGAATAAATAGAATTTGGATTTGCCAGCAAGTTCGCAAAACCATCAACCAAAGATGATGGGGGATACAATTACCATAATGCTATCATATGCCAGACAATCCTTGTGAGATAGATAAAAGTTATTACTGACAATTAATTAGGAATAAGAGCCAAGCAGATGCTTAGAGATCTCCAATATGAAATCACTAAGCTTACTGAAATTTTACCTGTTCTGAGCTAGCCATGGAACCATGGCATGCTAGAAGCAACACCTTGGTAGGATCTCCGAGAAGAGGATTTGCTTGGAGCTGTTCTTTAAATGAATTTATGTCATCCCACCAGTCATAAACACTAAAACAGCACCAGGCCTTTCTTTTCGACATATATGGCATAAAACAGCTTCTATCAGGTTAAAACCAATTGAATCGGGATTCCAGCAGGACAGTGAGTCACGTGTTCTTGAGCTATAGTCCCTAAAATCAGCAGACTCTAATGCATCCTGTAAGAGAATAATGAGCAGAAGTATCTTTCATGAAAACCAACAGTAATATCACATTAGAGGGCAGAAATTTTACATACTTCAACAGCGGAAGCAATTTGGCTCTTTCTTTTCCTGAGAGCTTGCTTTTGCATTTTCCAACTTTTTTCTTGTCCATAATCATCAATTTGATTGTATGGGGTAAGCCTATGTCCAGTTATTTCAAGAACATTCTCCAAAAAATGAGATCTAACTGGGTAAGTAAAACCCTGTAAATGAACCATGAACAATAACAAATTTTAAGACCTTCTAAATGCATAAAAAGAAAATGGCAAACAAAAGATTAGATCTAAGTGAACAATGTAAAGATTCAATACAATATGCAGCAAATAAACTGGAAGGAATTAATAGCTGTAGTTGTTATATCACCTTGTAAATTCATGAAAAGAAAATAAACAAACTAAAGATTAGATCTAAGTGAACATATAAAGATTCAATATGATATGCAGCAAATAAAGCGTTAGGAATCAATAACTGTAGTTATCATATCACTTCCAAGTTCCAACAGCACTACACTAAAGGAAGAAACCCAACATTATTCATTACAATCCAACATATATACCAAATTATATCTACCAAAGAATTTCACAGACTAAAATGCTCCAAAAATAACACAAACTATAGCTATCACTTAGGCAAGATGTGTTACTTGAAAGCTGGCTGCATTATGTGATCATATTGACACGTTCAAGGGTGGTGTAACCTTACAGTTTCTTTTCGATTCACAAAAAACTTTGGGGAAATAACAGATTAAACGAGAAGAAAGGCACACCGAACCTAATCTCCAACAGCTGAAATAACAAGAGAAGAATATATACAAAACATATAATTTTATATGATAAGCGCCTAAGCTAACCTGCTTATGCCATGTCAGAGTCTAAAAAAAGCAAGAAACAATCATTGGATTCATCCATAAAATGGATCAAAATAAAATTCAGAAATTCAAAGAACACAAATAACTTCTTAAATAACTGTGCCTCTGTAAACTTCTATTTACAAGTTTTTAAGGCAGAGCTTTGTGCATTGTCATTTTGGAGTCTCAAAAAACATTAACATTGTAAAACAAACGCAATGATGCTTCTAACACATTCAACATCCAACTTTATACAGGTGCAAGCTCTGAATAACACAACTGAAAAAAAATAAATATAACTTGTGACTTGTGCAATGTGGAGCTCAGTTAGCAACATATATATTTAAATCATAACGGAAGTCAACAATGGCAACATATAACAGAAATAAGTTGGTTTATGAACTGGGTTTAGTTTAATTTTGCTTATAGTATGTTTAGTTAATTTTGTTTATAGCATGTAAAGCAAGAGGATATTTAGATATTCTTTATGAAAATGGTAACACACAAAGAGAAGACTTCCGCCCAAGATATGCACTAATTGACTAAGAATACTTGGGAGAGTAAGTCACAAATGTTAGGGCTCTTATATGAGTGGTTGTACACCATGAACAAGAATAGGCTACAGTGGAAACTTGAAACTATGGCCTAAAATTTCGGTATCAGTATCGGCAATAGGATTTTGGTATCAGAATTGGCAATATCGGCTGTTTTGTATTGTTGTGTCGATAATATGGGTGTCATTTCTGTTATACAGTAGTATCAGGCTAAAATATCAGTAGTGGGACATATTTCAAACCTTGCTTTAAAAAAATAAGATGACTAGTTCTCAAGCCTCATCGCCTTCAATGATGCATTTAGTAATTTTGAGAATCAACTTTGACAACATTAATTCCCTGGTACAGAAACCTGACAAAGAAAATTTACTTTTTCTGAGCAAATGTGGAGAGGGTGCATTGGATCAAGAATTCAAAATCCACTAGAATATAGTAAAAGTTGTCTTTGATTCCATTCTTAGAGTTTGCCATACAGCTGTTAGATCTGGTACATATTTATGTACAAAGGGTTTTAACATTTTAGGAGTTATGCTTTTTATATTTTATATTTGTTGGCATCTTTGAGTCATAGGAGTCTAAAATAGAGGATAGATGTTTAATGTGGAACTAGATCATAATAAGATTGTATTTGAACAAAAAGAAAGAAAGAAAAGGAAGCAGGAACAAATTCTGGGAAGGAGATTTGAGTTTAGATCAACTAGATTAAGAAACCAAAATATCCTTGTGCAGTATCTCTATTATGCTGCAGCATGTTCCAGGGGTATTTTGCAGTTTTCCCTTGTGCTTAGGAACTGGAGGAGACAATAATATAATAGCTCATCACTGATAGCATACTTTGTTAACATATAATACAGTATGGATCCACAAAACCAGCATGATGCAGACTCTCTTCATTACATTCTTTATAACAACAACGCTAATTAAAGAATATTCTGGCTTAAGTTAGAAGACAGATTGCCAGTTTGCCTCATGAAAGAATACATAAAGCTAAAACATAAATGCACCATCAATGCAATTAATATAATTCAATATATCATAGACTAATACATATTTTCAACTTTGATGAAGAAAATTCAAATCTATTGACTGCAACTAATCTACAAACAGGTTGTCAAATTAGCTGGAGCCCTCTCCATAGCATAAACCCCTAGTTCATTTAGAAGTCTAGTATGACACATGGATAGAGAGGTGGCTATATGATGTGGACAACTAATATACTATGGACAGGCATGTGCGCATTGGGCGAGTGTGTCTGCACATGTTTGTCTTGTGAGTTTTTCACACATAAAATCAATCTGGCCAAACAGCCCTCATTCCATTACTGAATTACATGCAAATAAAATGATTGGGAACCCCACAATACAAGAATTAAATTTAACTTCTTAGTCTTGGATATATCTCTTATAGATTTGGCATCCTCTATAATTTCAGGGCACATGTGAGATCAATTACCAAAGTATCCAACATGTCTCTACAGTACAGGTGCATCTCCTCTATCATCTTTACGCTTCATGAGTACTATGCTTTAAATGCCAGAAGAAATTTCATTAGATGCTTCAAAAAGAAAAGTAGGTATTGATTCTTTTCCCTTCTTTCACTTCAAAAAGAAAAGAAAAGAAAAGTATCATCTTTGGCCTTTTCGTGCTGGTGGGTGTTTTCACATGGTTGCGGAGAGGGGCTCAGAACTTTGCCACTAAAATTTTGACCCACACTATTCTATTCTCTACCAACTTAAATATTATATTCGTTAAATAATTAAAGACAAGATAGAGAAGTAGAGGAGCGACATTGCTCACAACAATAAACATAGCCTTGACCCTATCTCCCTGTATATATCTTATTTATTATTGTAGAGAGAGCTAGACAGGTGAGAGAACCTTGTCTTCATATTATTCTAAACAAATAGCTGAGTTAGAATACAAGAGCTAAAATGAGTGTTGATAGATAACTTATGTTAAATTTCCATGGAAATTTCAGGTATTCATTGAAATATTCTTGGAATCACATTGACACAGGTTTTCAGCTAGTAAGTCACAAAGCTGACATGGAGATCACTCAAAAATGACATGTGTAGTTTTAGGTTATTTCATGTTTCACTGACCTAAGTGACAAATTTGAAAAATATTTTGAAACTGTAAGTCTATAACAAAAGGGCTCTCACGTCAAACTATTCACAAAGTTCAATATGTCACAAGACACACAACATTTTTTTCAAAGACTCCTAACATTTTTTTTCAAAGCTCATATCTGGCTCCAGCCCCCAAACCCCAAAGAAGGGAAAAGAAGGAGAAAAAAAACCACACATACACACACACTCTCTTCAAATTTTAGGTTTTTAGACATGTTAAGACTCAAGAGAGTGAAGAGACTTCTCGGACAGTCCAATATGATTGAGGATGTATAACATTAACATACAATGGATAATGATTGCAACTAATCCTAACTCCACTAGGAATATGTTGGTTTCCTTTATTTGTAAGTAGCAGCATGGTAGTATTATCCAGTGTTTTAAATATCGGATATCGGTGATATACCGGTCGGCAAAATTATATACCGGATACCGGATATCGGGTGATATATCGCGATATGTTACTAAATACCGGTTGATATATTAATAGTCAATACATATAAGACATTATTAAAAGAAATAAGTTATTAACTAAACATCATATAAAAACATCATTGAAATACCATAATGAACATAAAATAAAATGAAATAATCTCAAGCAAAAGAAAATAATAATTATCCAAATAAGTAACTATATCGGCTGATATATCGGATATTTCATCTCGGATATCGGCCGATATATCGGCCACGTGGCGATATATCGGCCCATATCGGTCCAAAATGATATCCGATAAATTTTGCATATATCGTATCGTTATTGATAAAATACCGATATCTCAGTCGATATACAGATATATCGGTCGATATTTAAAACAATGGTATTATCTAATATCTAGAATGAATGTGGCTTGAAGTCCAATTTACAGCATGTACAGAGTTTGATTTACAGCCACAGTCAGCGTTGCACTTTTCCAGGGACCAGTCTAATTCAGTTGTATTCCCTCTTGTTTTCCTATATTTAGGCGGCCAAAAGCTACAAAGATTATATACCGACGTTCATTTTTAATCAAAATTTCAATTCATAATTCCTTGTGGATTTAAGACCTTTTCTCATAGTTCAAAGTCGCGGTCTCGGCCACCGACTCGGCGGGCACCGTTCCACATCGGTTGTGGCGTTGCAAAACGGACTCGAGCGAGACGTGCGAAACACTACATAGAAGGTTCAAAAAATTCTAAACAAATCATGATAAATCTTAAAAAAATATAGACATCAACATTGACGTATAACATGTCCAAAACATATCACCTAGCACATCAAACATGAAGATAATGCATAAATAGATGCATCCGGTATAAAAATATCAAAATAAATGCATAATTTAGTAAATTATATGAAATTAATTAAATTTAAATTAACTACTTTTTTTACTAAAATAAAAATTAGCTCTACCTTTCTAGTAAAAATTTAAATTATATGAAATTAATTATATGAACTTTTGGCTTGACTCAGCCTTGACTCGAGGCCGACTCGATCGCGACTCGAGTGACTTGGCCGAGTCGGCCCCGAGTCAAGCAAAATAATGCAATAGATTGACCCATGGACGAGTCTCGGAACGAGGAACGCCGTTCCGATTCCGACTCGGCCAAGGCAGAACCGGAACGGCCGAGTTTTTGAACCATGCCTTTTCTAGGTTGATGATTAACATACAATGGATAATGATTGCAACTAATCCTAACTCCACTAGGAATATGTTGGTTTCCTTTATTTGTAAGTAGCAGCATGGTAGTATTATCCAGTGTTTTAAATATCGGATATCGGTGATATACCGGTCGGCAAAATTATATACCGGATACCGGATATCGGGTGATATATCGCGATATGTTACTAAATACCGGTTGATATATTAATAGTCAATACATATAAGACATTATTAAAAGAAATAAGTTATTAACTAAACATCATATAAAAACATCATTGAAATACCATAATGAACATAAAATAAAATGAAATAATCTCAAGCAAAAGAAAATAATAATTATCCAAATAAGTAACTATATCGGCTGATATATCGGATATTTCATCTCGGATATCGGTCGATATATCGGCCACGTGGCGATATATCGGCCCATATCGGTCCAAAATGATATCCGATAAATTTTTGCATATATCGTATCGTTATTGATAAAATACCGATATCTCAGTCGATATACAGATATATCGGTCGATATTTAAAACAATGGTATTATCTAATATCTAGAATGAATGTGGCTTGAAGTCCAATTTACAGCATGTACAGAGTTTGATTTACAGCCACAGTCAGCGTTGCACTTTTCCAGGGACCAGTCTAATTCAGTTGTATTCCCTCTTGTTTTCCTATATTTAGGCGGCCAAAAGCTACAAAGATTATATACTGACGTTCATTTTTAATCAAAATTTCAATTCATAATTCCTTGTGGATTTAAGACCTTTTCTCATAGTTCAAAGTCGCGGTCTCGGCCACCGACTCGGCGGGCACCGTTCCACATCGGTTGTGGCGTTGCAAAACGGACTCGAGCGAGACGTGTGAAACACTACATAGAAGGTTCAGAAAATTCTAAACAAATCATGATAAATCTTAAAAAAATATAGACATCAACATTGACGTATAACATGTCCAAAACATATCACCTAGCACATCAAACATGAAGATAATGCATAAATAGATGCATCCGGTATAAAAATATCAAAATAAATGCATAATTTAGTAAATTATATGAAATTAATTAAATTTAAATTAACTACTTTTTTTTACTAAAGTAAAAATTAGCTCTACCTTTCTAGTAAAAATTTAAATTATATGAAATTAATTATATGAACTTTTGGCTTGACTCAGCCTTGACTCGAGGCCGACTCGATCGCGACTCGAGTGACTTGGCCGAGTCGGCCCCGAGTCAAGCAAAATAATGCAATAGATTGACCCATGGACGAGTCTCGGAACGAGGAACGCCGTTCCGGTTCCGACTCGGCCAAGGCAGAACCGGAACGGCCGAGTTTTTGAACCATGCCTTTTCTAGGTTGATTTTGCTTTGGTATGTGATTGCAGTTTCAGCTTTGAACTTTCTTTTTTACTTTGCTTCTCGCTGTGAAACAATGACACTTCAATCATTTATGTCCTATTCAGTTGTCTTGGAATTTTACTTGTGATATGTCAAGTCTGGAGCGCACCCAGTAAAGGTATAATTTTTGAAGATCAACCTAAGAAATATAAAGCATTGCTGCGAGAGAAAACCGAAATGACATATTTGGCAACCCCTATTTAAAGATATGCAAAATTATATGGTATATTACTCGCACATTGCACTTCCAAGGTGGTATGAACACTTCATGTTCATACAAAGCAAGCGTTTGTTCACTTTGAAGACTTGAAATAGCATATATCACTTGTGTAGTAGTACTAATAATGCGGCAAATCATCATAACATAATAAAGAATGAAATACTGACATATCTTGTAATTGACATTGAAAATCTTAACAGAGTTTGAAACTTTGGTTCTGAAAATCTATACAAATTGTCACACCTGGTAAACAACATCCAAGTGCAACATTTTGACGTTTCAGATATCTATAAGTCAACAGTTAAAATTTATAAATTCAAACTAGTCAATCATTGATTCATTGTAAATCAGACTCTCTTGATGAGAAAACAACTTGAAACTAAAGGAAGCAAAGATGACAATTGTACAAGCAAAATCCAATAAGTCACAAATATTGCCAGGCAGTGCATACAATTACATTCTTAACAGTATTATGCAAACTGGGTGTTTTAATTGAAATACATCTCAAATTTATCAACTGATTCAACTTACAGGAATGTGAATCATAGGCGCCCCGCCAAAGAAGGAAGAGAAAAGCTCAGCATTGAGTGTTGCACTCATCAAAATCAACCTCAATTCAGGACGACGGGGAAGAAGTTCCTTCAGGACAATGAGAAGAAAGTCTGGCAACAAGTAGCTCAATAAATTTCACAGTCTGTATTACAGGATGGAATTGGAAACTTCATTCACTTAAACTTTTACCTTCATTCATGCCACGTTCATGGATCTCATCTACGATAACATGTGTTACACCTTTCAAATTTCTATCAACCAGCAGTCTCCTCAACAAAATTCCTGTCGTGCAGAAAAGTAGGCGAGTGTCCCTCCCTCTCATACCCTCCAAACGAACTTTAAAACCGACCTTCAACAGCAAGCAAACAAAATTGAAAAATAAATTTCACACAGATAGATTTGGATAAGAAGGAATCTATTCAGTAACATAGGAAAGAAAAAGCTTACCGATTCCCCCAATTTCTCCCCACGCTCGGCTGCTACTCTTTCAGATACAGACATTGCAGATATTCTTCTTGGCTGAGTACAAATGACGCTGCAGGTTGCTCCCCGAGCAGCATCTATCTCAGATTCTAAAATGTACTGAGGAAGTTGGGTTGTCTTCCCACAACCTGTTTCTCCTGAAACGACAACTACCTGTGCAATCATCAAAGATCAATCCAGAACAACATTCAAAATAATTTTGGATAAGAATTGATGAAGAAAAACAGAAAAGAGATTTAGAAATCCCAAGTAATAGACAAGAATGCAAGACATGTTTCATACACTAGTGCAGTATGAGTCAAATCAAACTGAACAGAAGGACCTTGTCACAAGCAAATCATATATGGAATCATGGATCAAATCATGAATCATCTCAGGGGTCAAATCAGATCGTAGCTAAACAAACCATGTAGTGTTAGATCCTTCTTGGTTAATTTCTCTGAGCACAAACGGTTTCATAATCAAAGATGATAGTTTTTTTCCAATTTAAAAAAACATCTTCTTTAAATTGATATATTGTCTGAGACTGAGGAATATATCCAACAATTCAAAGACACTCAGCATATGTCTTTTTTGTTGTAAATTAGGTATGGAGAATGACTGTAATGGTTTTCAAGCAAAAGTAATAGCATTTGGATATTATCTCTGGGAAACCAAAAAACAAAAACTAACATTAAAAGGGTAATGATATAAGAATTTGAAACCTGATTCCGAGATATGGCTTCTAATAGTGCTTCTTTTTCCTTGTAAGCAGGAAGACTTCTGCGGAATTCTAGCATTCTTTGACCTTCCGGAGATTCCTACAAAAGATCAAAATATTGCTGGGTAATACAGAAGCAGGGAGTGAAAGAATGTACAAAAACCATAGGTATTCGCAACAGCATATGATGATTCAACAACATTAAACTTCCCAGTAAAGGTTTCACCAAAATTTATCACCACATTTCTTAAAGTTTGTGATGTTACTAAAATGTACAATATAGAAAAGAAAATAAGAGATATCAACATAGTTATCTAATAGATTAAAATGTGCAACTGTTTTAAGATTTATCATATCGGTGAACCGGTTGGCTTTGCACCATTTATAGGAGTTTACAGCATAATCACTATGGTAAAAGGTATCAAACATGTGTAAACTGAACAAAAGGTATTCAATGTTAATATATACAGCAAAACCATTGTATTTGACAAATATATAATGGTTATCCATAAAAGAAAAGCGACAGCTGCACGCAAAACCTCAGTTTAACACAAGTATGTTAATTCACCTGGCAGAAGCCAAAAGCTGGCATAGGTGTTCAATATTGCATCGCTCAGGTCATAATGCAATAGATCTACCACAGGCAGAACAAAAGTATAATAAAATATGCAATCAGATTTTAACAAAATTTAAGAGTAATGGCTATTAAGGAGAGACCGAAGTGTTAAAGAAATTTCAACGTATTCCAATGATGTCTGAGATAAGTTTTCCTCCTTCGTACTGTGAACAACGAGAAAACATGCAAAATTCCTAAACACAAGCAATAGCAAAGGAGGTTAAAACGGTGTAGTTTAAATTAAGGTTTGAAAAATAGCCGATACAAATACATATGAGTTATGTCAGATTGGATTTGAGACCAAGCCGTAAAACAACACACTCCCAAAAATCGGTATTGACACATTTTCTAGTTTTCTAATCAATTGATGCTGCACAATACTGGTTGCTGCTGACCAATACCGATTGAATATATTTAAATTAGCAATGGAAATATTAAAAAAAATAAAATTATATTATATTAATTCATAGATAAAGTGCTACGTTTTATAAATACTAGAATTAAGAATAGACACCATATTATAAAACTTCAAGCCAAGTTAGCCAAAATATACTTAATATAAAATTAGCCCAGTTACTCCCCCACCAAATAAAAGCTGGATCCCAAACCTATTACTAATCTTCTTTTCTTAGCTTCTCCCAGTGAGTAGCCATTGAACCTTCAAAACTGTTGCCAAAAGAATGCCAGGGCCACCTCTATTGTCCCCTTTGGGACCTGAACAGCCTGTGCCACCAAGTAGTGCAACCCTTCATGAAATTAAACAGCAGCAGTCCAATCCCTCCAGTTGTCTGCATGTATATTTAAGTGTCTTCCTTCTTGTACTCCATTTCCTCTACTAGATGCCCTCTTCCCTTCATTTTTTTTTTCCTCCCTCACTTTTCTACTTCTAATCCTATTATTCCCTTACCTTACTTTCCTCTTTTTCCTATGCACTATAAAGTTATTTATTTCTCCTTAGCCGTTTCTAGCTCATTTTCCCATATAATCCCACAGATGTTCTCCATTACTTCTTTGTTCTTGTTTTGTCTTCTCCATCTGCAGCTCCTTAACCACAAGTTCTCCATGATTTTTTTCCTTAAAATTTGCAAGCACAATTGAAAAATTAGATGTGGTAATAAAATCTAAACAAATATTTCACTTCTTAGCCTCCATCTTCGTCCTTGATTATTATCCTTCTTTGGTCATGTGTTTTGATCACCATCTTCATCTACTATTATCAACTGTCCCAGCAATATAAATTATACAACAAACAGAAGCATCATGGTTCACAATCAAATTGCAGTTTAGCAGAAAAAATAATAAGCAATAACAAAAAGGTACCAAACTGTGGACAGAGGGGGGAAAACCCCATAATGAAGATAGTTGGAACTTATTTTAAGGGAAAAAAATCAGAAATAGTAAACACTGGAGCTGCTTATAATTACTTCCTTAAATCACCGCTCGTTTATAGTAAGGTTAAACCATCTCCCAGAAAAGTAGTAGCCAAATATTAGTGTACTGGTTAGCACGGCAACATGCAAAGCTGCATATATAGCTTAAAGCATGACTGATAATAAATAAAAGAATAGAACATCCAGATGCAAATATATGAGTTATTTAAATTTTATTTACATAACCTATACCTGCCAAGACTGTTGCTGATTGCGTAGTTGTAAACTTCTTCGCCTTAGGATTTTCTCCATAACAACATTAGTAGGAGCTTGTGGGTCCTGCTGCTCAAAAAGTCCTTCATCAGTGGCAAAACTGTCAGTACTACTTGACCTTGAAAAGGGAAGATTTGGAATGCTTTCTCTGTTTGTCCGCTTTCGAGTCAGGTACTCATCAAGCAATACATCCACTTCTCTTTGCAATCCAATAGGAATAGAAACCTATAAGTAGTATTATCTAGGTGAAGTCAGTAGGGAAAAAACTGTGAAAGGTTGAACAAGGACGTCACTCTACTATAAAACTTAAGGCATATTAACCATCATAAAAACAGCAAACTAATAGGATCCGGACAGTTCCAAAAACATTGAAGTCCTTTGAAATGACAGTACTGCAATGAGTGTTCAGGTTTAATTAGAAGATACCTCCCTCTGAGGTCTTTTATCATCGAGATCTGATCTATAGTTTGGCAGGGGAGCCTTACTGAAAACTACGACTTTTGCATATTGGCGGCTGCCACAAAAGTCAACGTTGTGTTAGAAAACTAACACTAAATCAGCAGGAAATAGAAATTAGACCAAAAAAAGGAATAAAAGGACTACCTGTACAAACCCATCCTCTCAGCTAATGCAGCAAGGTGCTCATAGTCACGCCTGTCCTTTCTTTCCCTTGATACTACCTCTTGCTCACGTTCATTACGGAGAAGCATACTTAATTTCCACTCCCATTCATCAACATTATCAAGTGTGGAGGCACCCTGGGGCAGGTTTCCAATATAGAATATGACAAAAGATAAAATATCAATTAAGGCTCAGATGCCTACCAGAGAAGAAATAGATTTTTAATTCAAAAAGAGCACATTCACAAAGAAGAAGCAACTAGCAACCTGACACACCATCAGTAACATCTGATCTTCCCAAAGAAAAAGAAAAAAAGAAAAAGCAGTAACATACATTTGATAAAAAAATGAAAAGGAATTGCAAGGAATATATGAGCAAAAAACTTCACATCAACCAAATACCTTCTCAACAAACAAATTCCAGATGTATGCCCTGCTTTCTTCAGTCATAGGGTAGTCCAAATATTATAATCTAATTAGTAACAATATCAGGCAACAGAAACAGGTGGCTAGTACAAGAAGTTTCTGAGGCAGAAGATACACATCATACAGTAATCAAGTTGTCAATTATCTCATAAGTTAAATTTTGAGTATCTACGTTCTGGGAATGATGGTTTCTTTCTTCGAATGACAGCGTACCGGTACCTCAGAAAGAACTCAATTGCCTAAAAAAATATTTTCATCTTCTCTCTGCCTTGGCTGTTTCCTAGTCTTAGCCTAAAGGAACTACAGGTACTCCATGGTTGCTAAGACTGAACTGCATGACCAATAAGATTAGTTTCCCACTAGCAGTTAGTTTTATGGTATAACTCGCTCTTACCATGACTGCATTGGACAGGGATTTGGTGCAAATCACAAAGGTCAGCATCAGATTAACATCAAGAACTACAGGTACTCCATGGTTGCTAAGACTGAACTGCATGACCAATAAGATAGGTTTCCCACTAGCAGTTGGTTTTATGGCATAACTCGCTCTTACCATGACCGCATTGGACAGGGATTTGGTGCAAATCATAAAGGTCAGCATCAGATTAACATCAACAAAATCTTGGCCAGTTTTGTGTTTAAGAAGCTAACCACTCTGAGTTGTTCCAAATCAATCTGGAAAATGCTTAAATATTCATAGTAATGACAGTATCGTAGAAGCACTATTCTAACAGATGGCCAAAGGGGTAGCTTAGGAATCTTGCATGGGCCTGAGGCAGCCAAATTATATGGTCCCAGTCCTATACAAAAGAGAGGGAAACGAGAGGGAAGTAAAAGTGAAAAAAATTAAGAAGATAAGAGAGAAGAGAGAAGAAAGCAATAGAAATTTTTCCAGGAGTGTCATCATGCAGCATGCCTAGCTGTCGCTGCCACTGAGTGGGCAGATGCCTTTCAAATAGAAGAAGGAAGAGATAGGATTTTAGTATAAGTTTTAAGCCATCTAAATGTGACCTGACCAAATGCGTATTTTTAAGTCAAAAGGCGGGATAGGTTAGGGTTCAAGTGGATCTCCATTAAACCTCCAAAATATTTAAAATGAGCCAGGTCCACATGTGTGCATGGGGTGTGCATGGGTTACCAAAGAAACCGCACCCAAAAGATGGACAGTGACAACGAACATGAGTTGCATATTGCATATGCATTAACCAGAGTATGTTTTCCCCTCCTTGATGCCTAGGTGATGACTATGAGGTCAGATGGCGAGGCACTAGGTACCCACCTGCCTACAAACTCTGCATTTCACAACATTGGTGAGAAAATGGATTTTTAAATCAAGCTACAAACAATTGAATCTGCAACCTATTGTTAGCATGATTATCAGATTAAACATTTCCATTCACTTATATTATCAGTGCATTAAGGACATATTCATGTATTATGAAGAAAACAACAACAAAACCATTATCACACATAGTCTGGAGTACATGAATGATGAATCCTTATACTCCATTCATTTTTTTAAAGTATTGACTCCTTTGTTGCATTAAACAACTACTATATCTTCTTTTACTGCCTCAATCCATGTTAATTTAGGTTTACCACTAGTCCTTGCAACCCCATCGACTATGTTCTCCTAACTAAATGACTTGTTGATCTCCATTCACATGGTCAAACTATCTCGATTCATTCAGATACCTCCAATTTCTTTTGAATGCACTATATTCTTGTTCTATCTTTAGCATATTGCCACTCTCTCATCTCAACCTTCTTACTTCAATTACATTATTATTTTGACAAGTTGTTGCTTAATTGTCTAACATACTGATCAATTGGTCATATAGTCATCTTATAAAATTTCCCTTTTAGATTCCAGGAGTACTCTATGGCCACATATATGCATAATACTCTAGAAGCACTTCATTTCTTGTTGTATAGTGTTTACAAAAACACAAATGAGACAGGCAACAAGGTTTTTTTAGGAAAAAAACCTTTTGAGATGCTCATAAAAGGCACTCAAAACCATGAGGCATCCAATTCAACATATGAAGAGCAAATAAAGCATATGCCAAAGGACTCATTTGGGGCTTATTTCCTCAAGTGTGTGCTTCATAAACCAGTAAAAAATAAATCTATTTTGAGTTGCTAGAACGGATGGTCGGGTAAAGATCTTAGGGGTCGGAACATAAAACCATGCTTTCAAATATAAACCTATTCTAACCAATTCTGATACATATCGCCAAAATATTGTTCGGGTTTTAAGATACTTGATATGATTTTAATCCGATAATATCTGACGATATTAGAGGCAATATTGCCAACATTGATGATCGATATTAACGATATTCATACTAAAAAAATGTTGGCCGACACTGACACTGATGCCGATACCGAGATTTTAAACCACGTTTAAAACAAAATAGTAAAAAAAGCCTAACATGTATCTTGAACTTTGGCTAGAGTGAAGGTTGTTTACAATTACATCAAATTAATTTATTTTTTGTTCTTGTTAATATCTATAAGTTGTAAGAATAATAACAGTGGAAAATTTGTAAGGCTTATGCCTCACCTCATAGGGTTCCCAATTCACCTGCAACCTTTTTGATGGTGTTGTTTTGTGCAAGGTTTGAAATATTGCCTAACACTGATGTTTTGGCCCGACACTCATACTACCGTTATGACCCAATTTAGCCGAACTGATACCCGAATCCCCGATAACACCGATATAACGAGATTCCTAACCATGGTTTTGTGGAACATTTCCCTCAATCTCACCGTCATGATGAATGGCTAATCCTAAGTACATGATCAATTCCAGAAACTATTTGACCACTAATGTGCATTATATCCTAATCTTTTTTACAGTTTTGCTTAAGTTATATCTCATATATTTTGTTATGAGATAATTATAGTGTTCCTCACCCCCCCCCCAAATCCACCACCCCACCCCCACATCTGCACGCTTGCACACACGCACATAACACACGCATGCATAGGCATGTCAGCCTGCATTTTGAAGCTTTTATAGGAACCGGATAAGATCTTTTGCTACTTCCCTTATATGGTGGTTTAACATACAGCATTTTCAAATGAGACTGTACTGTCTATAATACAGGAAAAAGAAAAATGCAAGTAACATCACTTTTACTGGTAAATGTACACATAGTTAAGTATCACAACCGTCTGATCCTTTTATTCACGACAAAAGAAAACCTTTTGTTCTTAAATGTGCACATTCATGTCCAAATTCTCCTATCTATTTTCAGGGTAGGAGAAGTTTGTGATTCAGAAATTAAAAGGAATTAGTAAATAAAGCTCCAATAGGAGGAACAAGCACAGAGTAGCATTTAAACAAAACAGCGTACTTATTACTTGCTTGTCGCACTTTGAGATATCAACAATCATTCACATAAGACTGCTAAAACATGAACAAAAACTTGACTGCATTTGCATAGTTGCATAAAGGGCAACTTCAGGTGCTTCAACATCAAGGTTAAAGTTATATTGATTTGCATATTTCAATTTTTTACTTTCTTCCCTTGTACTTGTCGCAAGCTCAAAAGGAATAATTCTAACTCCACATGAAACAATGCCGAAACACAACCCAGTATGGATTTCAAAAACCTGCAGTGAATCTGTAAGTGACTTATCTTCAATGGAGATTATCATGAAAAACTCATTACTGAGAATCACCATAATGAAGAATGGTTTATCCTAAGCACCTAATCAATTCTACAAACTATTTGGCACTATAGCCTCATTTTTTTCCTTATAGTTTTGCTAAAGTTATATCTCATATATTTTGTTTTCATTTGACTGATTTTGTCATACTAAAAGTGAATAGACATGGATGGATGACATGATACAATAATCTCATAAAACATTATAAATCAATGGACCATCCGCATATGACCACTTGCTACATAAGAATCAATATGTAAATATCTATAATATTTCAATTTTTGATACAGAATCGACAAGAGTTAGATGCCATAAATTGCATTTTGAAGCTTTTATTGGAAACGGATAAGATCTTTTGCTACTTCTCTTATTTGGTGTTTAGCATTCAGCATCTTCAGATGATAAATGCTAGACTATGACGTCTATAATACAGGGGAAAATGCAAAAAATACCAATTTTACTGATCAATGAAAGATGTATCACATTCGTCCGACCCATGTATTCACAGCAAAAGAAAACCTTTTGTTCCATAAATGCTCACATCCAAGTCTAAATTCTCCTATTTATTTTCAGGCTTGGGCAAGTTTGTGGAATTAAAATTATATGGAATTAGTAAATGATGCTTCTTAGTAGGGATAAACATAGGGTAGCATTTAAACAAACTATGTATTTACTTGCTTGTCGCACTTCGAAATATCAACATCATTCATACAGGACTGCTGAAATATGAACAAAAACTGAACTGCATTTACATAGATGCATATGATTATACAAATTTCACAGAAACCAATAATTTCAATCAGGGCAACTTCAGATGTTGCAACATTGCAACTTACATTATATTGATCTAGCATGTTTCAATCTTTAATTAGTCCCTTGTAATATTGCAAATTCAAAGGGAATGATTCTAACCTCCACATGAAACAATGACAAACATTAAATCCAGTATGGATTTGAATAAACCTGCAGTGAATTTGTAAGTGACTTATCTTCAATGGAGATAATCATGAAAGACTCATTACCTACTCAGTGAAAAGAGTCATTGCATTGTATTGACCCCTTAAATTTGATACCGATACAATCACCATTGACATCAAAGTATCATTCCTCAAGCTTGTGGATGATCCATACTCTCTAGAAACACGAACCCATGAGTCACCTAAATAGAACCAGCTAAAGCCCATACTCAGAGTAAGTCCACATTTTCTCCTATTTATTTTCAGTTTTGGCTCTATTAGACCTATCCAATGAGAGATGATACAGAGAGCAATTTTGGAACTAAAAAGTAGTTCAGCGTTCCAAGTTCTCTCTATCCTCTCCATGCAAAAGTAGATTTTCGAGTTCAGGGGCCTGCAACTAGACCAGATCATTTCTCCAAATTCATCTATCACTGCATTTGAAATCATCACCTAAAAATTCTCTCAAGTTTTGTCTTTTAACTATAAACAGTAAAAATTGACTTCAACCTTAACAGAGGTTCATCACTAACCGTCAAACTCACACTAAATTTGATAGTGCAATCATCACTCGCAACATGCAAAACAACTCAAACACCCAAATTTACAAAAATTCCAAAACTAAACACTCACCTTACTCGAAGCCACCGAAGAGGACTCGACATCTCGATCCGAGTCGTCCTCGGAGTAATCATCGTAAGCAAACCTCCCATAGCTCGCGCTCTGCTGCTTGTAACACGACAACCCTTCGTCTCTCCAATCGTAATCCGCCGACCTCGCGGTGTGGATCGTCCCGTTGGCGCTCGCGATCACCGACCTCAGCCTCGGGATCGGCGGCACGTAGACCCCGCTCTTCATCATCGAGTGGGGGACAGCGGCGCTAGGCTTTCTAGGGTTTCTAGGGCTTTGAGGGAAAAGTGGAGCCGCCGGCGGAGGGAGGCAACGGACATGGTCAGGCGGGCGGCCCGGTCGCGGAGCGAGACCCGCAGGAGGGCGGAGGAGGGCATGGCGGCCTGTCAAATTTCATGGAATTCTGGGGGTTTTGGGGGGTTTTGTGCGAAATGAAAGAAAGAAAAAAAAAATTCTAGAGAGAGAAAACGAAGGGCTTGTCTCTTCTTTTTTGCGTGGCTCTCTCTCTCTCTCTCTCTATAGAGTGGAGACGACGCAGTGAAGGAGATGGGTTAGGGCTTCGGTTTCTTCCGTTTTAGTTTGTGGGGATTAACGGGCCGGGTTTGTGCTCGGACCCGGGACCCGGGACCCGATTAGAAACGGACGGTGGAGGTTGGGGAATCCGGGAGCGCGACCGTCTTTTCTTAGCCTGTTTGGTTGTCGTAACTGGCCGTAATTCGTAGTTGTAATTGGTAAAGTCTTTTACAATTGTAAATGAGTTACATATATGTAAATTTTACGGTGTTTGATTGGTAATATAAAATTGTAAAGTGGGAAAGTGTATTGTACTTTACGGTGTTTGGTATGTATAAGCCGTAAGTGAAAAAGTTGACCACAAAATTAACTATTTGGTGATTTTAAAAGTTTTAATACTGCAAATAAATATTAAAAAAGTTAAATATTAAAAAATTTTAATATTAATATAAAAAAATATTACAAATTTGTATGACCACAAAATTAACTGTAACTGGGCTGTAAGTGAGTGGTAACTGGGTTGCAAGTGAGTGTTAGTTGAGTTACGTAAGTCTTTTACGAATTACGGTCCAAACAAACGCCGTAGTTGTAACTGGGTAGTAAGTCATTTACGAATTACGGAGTTTTACGCGAAACAAACGGCTTCGTTTGGAAAAAGAAATTTGGATTTTTTTTTTTTTTTTTTAAATCTTCGCCGCTAACGCTGAGATTAGTGAATGGACTATTATGATTATGCTCGCGATTTATTTGTTAATGGGTCTTGATTATAGTAACTTATGATCTAAAATCCTTAGTTATCACTAAGTAAAGAAGAAAATGACAATTTAATCAAGAACGAAGGTCATGTGACATTCTCTTTTATTAAGAGGCATATTTCGTACTTTGTTCTGATACTCTCTTTTGTTAATCGACACACTGCGTAGTTTGTTCTCTCGTGACAAGCACAATTCTGCTTTTTGTCAAGATTAAATAAAATAGAGTATAATTATTATTGTTTCATTTGTTGTGTATCATTTAAATTAAAATTCTAAAGACACTTATATAATGGAATAGATTTCGGTACATGCGGAAGGATTCGGGCCCGAATCCTTCTTACTCAAATTCAATCCTATGACATTCAGATAGGAGATCAACTCCGTTGAAGTTGATTACATTCTTTAATGTAATTAAAAATCAAAAATCAAGTGTTTTTTAATACTTTTTGTCTATCCATCAAGTAGACGCAAAATGAACGATCGAAAATAGTTAGTTGGCTCGTTTAACGGTGCATATATTTGAAACCTAACGAAAATTGGTATGTAGGGTTTTTTAAATGTTTAGATCATGATCAAATGGTCAGATCGAGAATTTATATGTCTAAAGTCATATATTTAAGTAAATGTTATTTTCGGCTGTCCATTTTGCACCTACTTGGATGAGCAAAAAGTATTCAAAACACTTAATTTTTAGTTACTTTAAACAATTTAGATCGACTTTAACGGAGTGAATTTTGTATTTAAATGTCGTGGGGTTGAGTTTGAGTGAAAAGGATTCAGGCTCGAATTATTCACTGCATCATAGTCGCTGACAAATACAACGATGATGATGGATCGAGGATGGAAACTGTTTGGGATCTAATTTTAGAATGTGGACACCAATCAATGTACTCGATGACTTCGTTGATATCAAAAAAATGTCGCTTCCTCGATGCATCTTAAACACTACTGAAAAGCTCGGCGAAGATTTTCACAGGATCAAGATCCTCCAACTCCTCCTCCAAATCAAGATCATTTTATATTGAGTAAAATAAATAGGACATGAGGGGGACACCCAACCATTAATATTTCTCATGTTCTCCATATTTACTAAAATATATTAAAACATAACAGGATATGAGAACAAAATGATGAAAGGCACACAATGGGAGGCTTTCCCTGTAAAATCTCTCTCTTTTCAGTTCTTCTACTATTTCTTTCAAATTGTAAATTGAGTTTTGCACGCCTCGCATATTTTTCATAATAGTTGTAGTGTTCACCGCCAACTCCCTAAGAATCTTCACATTCTTAACAGGAGTCCTCTTGTCACGCCCCGCTTCCCAAAATACGCGGAAACGGAGTCGCGACGAAGGTCGGCGACGTATGTACGCGAGAAAAATACCCACGCACATACGCTAAGCCTAAAGTAACCCGAAACAAGCTATAAATTTATATTATAATGAGTCAACGACCACTGCAATAATACATATAAGCATCCATGCATGATATCATATGAATAAAGAACTGGAATAACAAACGAATCTGATATAAACAAGAAAGATAAGAATACCGGAATAGAATAGGGAGAAGATCCAGCTCTTCGCGAAGCGTAGAGTCTCATCGAGCACCTGCACAATAGAAACAAAGCGTCCAATATAACGTGCAAATCCAGGGTCGTCAGAAAGCGACCTAGTGAGTGTGTGTAAAGGGGAGAGCTCGTGCATATAAACAATGTGCACAGAATAATAACCAGATAAACTACAGACAGAAGATGACTAAATAACATGAATAAACAGATAACTAAAGGATAACTGCATAATAACATGAATGAAGATAAAAATCAACTATCACAACTGTAAACAAGCAACTGATATCTGAAGGTATAACCTAGCGTATGTCACTAGTCTGGTGTACAATCCTATATCTATCATAGTTTATACATATATATACAGTCGGATCGTCACGGTTAGTCACAATACAATAACAGTTTATCATTATTAATTATGTCAGCGAACACCAATTGCCACATGCAATAGACGCATCACATACTACGCCTGCCACACATGCCAATCGAGGTCCTCAGTTATTGAAATTGATCGGTTGGAGACATTGTCTATACTTTATGTGGGTCCCGTGCATACCCGGGACCACGGCCCAGACTCCTGGCGCTGAACCAGGACCTACCGCAAGATAGTCAGGAACATGTATAACAGGAATAAAAACAGGACGGGGTGCCAGTCACCCCACGGGAAACCTGCAGTGGAACACTCTTTCGGCTGAGCAACCTAAATCCTAGGTCCACCCAAAATACAGACGCTGTCTTCTCCATCAATCTCCCTAATCCCAGTGTAAGTTGTTTAATATCATGTTTTAGTTTATCAAGATTATTTAATATGCATGTTACTTGAATCACTGGGATAACTCGGTGGTAGTTACGGTAACAATATCAACATGTAATCAGGATACCGGTATAACGTGAATATATAATTTCAATGAACAGAATACCGGTATAACATGCGGGTATTGTTACCGTGTAATAATATTTTTCCCAGCAATTAATGGTAACATGGAAATGATAGTCATCAGGTAGATACCAAGTATAATCAGTCAAGTTTCTTAGGTAAATCAAGAAACGTAAGATGAGTAATGACCTACTGTCATGAATAGAAAAGTCCGAGCAATGTATATAATCAATTCATATCCTCAAAGTCATCGACATATCCATCCTCTGAGTTATCAATAAATCAGATCGATCAATAGCCGTCATCCAAACATGTAACATAATCACCGATATCAATGAAATCACTCTCATAATAACTCTATCTTCCTAACTGAATTGATCAGTAACTGAATATGAAGCACATGGTATATCCTCGAGATCAATAAGTCAACATATACTGAAATCATAGCGAAGTAAGGGAATCATCCTCAAACAACATGCAGTCTAGAATATCTACTTCTGCTACTCAATATCAACAAAAATATCATCTAAACAAATATCAAATACTCACACATATAAATCCAGCTAAATCAACTTTACCTTAATGCAGATCAGGCTTCATTATAAAGAATGTAAAATTTCAGATCAACTCTAACTCAAGATCAATCCAACACAGTCCAACTTTCCTCACAACTAAATCCGAATCCAGAAGGATAAATAACTAAATAAGAACTAGCAAGAATACTAATATCCCAGAGATAAAACATCGAGTCCAGAAATGTCTAACATCAATCACATCTGATCCATTATCTGTGGTATCTCTAAATTTTCTCATATCAATAGAGACGTCATATATACTTGTCCACAATATCCAAAAGTGTTCTAGTCAAAAATAATCACCAAATACATGAATATCAAATCTAATAACTAATATCAATATATCAACCTCAAGATCGAGCTGAGTCAAGTCACAGTCTAAGGGGTATCAAAACTAGACCTAAGCCAATAACGACAACTACCAACACATGAAATAACGCTAATACAAGCTCATAACAACTACATAATTAAAGGAAGCAATCATGGGTGTCTCATGAAGTAGTTCAAGTAGCCAAACTGATAACATGTAACAGAAAGCCACATGAAATGATAAGTGCAACATGTAAATGCATACTGACAACGATAAATAAAGAAATGTATAAGAACGAACACTCACAATAAAATTAAATAATAGTAAACAAAGAAGTGAAATACTCACAATAAAATTTAATAAAATTAAACAAAGAAGTGACACTCACAAAATTAAATAAAGAAGTGACACTCACCTGAACTCGATCGCAAATCTAAAGCACTGAAATCATAAGGCTCCAGTAAATCTACATAAATTATTTCAATAGGAATTGTTAGGATCTTTAAAAGAATGTTTTAAGGAATTTAAATCTTGATTAATTAGTTTGGGTTTAGGAATATGGTCCTCTAGATTTAACAAATTTAGTAGGTTTAATTTAAACCAATTTCTAATTTTTATTAGATTTTTAATAGGCTTTAAATCATTAAAATACTTAACGAGTTTGAATTTACCATTAAGGAGAATTGGTTTTAAAGTGGTTGATTTGAATTATTTTATATTGCTATTGGATTAAAATTTTTATCATAGAAATTAGAAGAATTGTAGATTACTGTTTATATTTTTATCCTTTTTTTTGGATATTTTTAATAAATTATTTTAACATGTAAATTTACGTTTCTTTCTTTCTTTCTTCTTTTTCTTTTCTTTTTTTAAACACAACAGCCCAGGCCCAGCCCAGGTCCAGACCGGACCAGGCCCAGGCCTGGTTGGGGTTTTTGCTGCTTTTATTTTGTTTCTTCTTTTTTTTTGGAACTGGGCTAAAGGCCCAGTCTGTTACCAGCCGGCCTGGTCTAGCCGAGATGGGCCGGCCCTGCCCAGGCCAGGCTGCACAGGCCAGCCCCAGCCTGGGCCAGCCAGGCCAGGCTGCACAGGCCAGCCAACTGGTCTGTGCAGCAGGGCGGCAGGTTCTCTCTCTCTCTCTTTTTTTTTTTTTTTTTGGAAAATCCTTTTGTTAAAAAATTCTGAAAAAAATATGTAGATTAAAATTTATGAGTTGGTATATCTCCATGTTATTTTAGTTAGATTATGGATTGGGTTTTGATACATAAAATATTCATGGAGATCATGGTATAAACATGATTTTTAATAACCTATATATACCAAATAAATTTTGATAAAATAAATTACTTACTCGATTTTTGATCCCCTAGCATGCTCCTCAATTTGCACTTCAAGATCTTTTGTTCATGAGGAGGAGAAAAGAAAGATGAAAGTGGAAAGAGTTGGATTAGGATTTCTCTTGAGGCAGAAGAGAAAGAAAGAGATGGGGAGAATTAGGTCATGATTTTCTTTTGGAGGTAGAAAAAGAGAAGAAGTTTAGGGTCTTTATATAGATTATTAGGAATTTTAGAAACTTGAATTCTAATTAGGTTTAGATTGATTAATATAGTAAGTTAGGATTAGGATGGAAATTTGGATTGGAATTTGAATTATGATTATATAACTAGATTAGATTATAGATTTGAATTAAGATTAGGATTAGAATTGAGTTTTGAGTTAATGGGTAAGGATCTCATGGTAATGGGTTTTGGGCTTTAATTAAAAAAAATAAGTAATACGGAGAATAAGAAAATAAATAGTGGGCATGTGGGCTTAGCTTTTGGGCTTAAAGAAAAATAGGAAAAGGAGAAGATAATGAATGAAAATAAGAAGTGGGCTTGGCTCATGTGAGCTCAGTATAAAAAGAAAATAAAATGAAAATGGGCTTGAGCTTATTGGGCTTGAATGAAAATAATAACACTACTAATAGTGATTAACAATATCATAATAATAATTAACAGTATTAATTTTAATAATAATAACAACAACAGTAATAATAATAATAATAAAAGTATTAACATTAAAAATCTTATCTAATAATACTTGATAAAAATACTACCATTAATAATAATGACTAAAATAATACAATATGAATAAGAATAATAACAATATCAATATTAACAATAATAGCAACTACAATAATAATACTAGTAACAAAGTAATGGGAAAAATACTAGCTAGTAATTAAAATGATAATACTTAATAATGCTAAATATAATTATAAGGCCAAAATACCACTTACTATTTTAAAATAATTTGTACTGTAACTCAATATAATTAATAATAATAATATCACCAGTAAAATAAAATAAATACTTTAGAAAAATAAAAATACAGTAGTTTAGATTTAGGATATTACACCTCTGCACTTCTATCGACCGCTGGTTTAGAACGTTCAACTTGGCACTGTGTTTGTCTTCTCTGCTCTGCTTTCTGTGAACTATGTGGGTCCCCTTCTTAATAGGCTCTACCCCACTTCTGAGTTACTATATAGGCTACTATCCATAAGTATATGGCTGTTGCAACACGATTATGGCGACTTTTTCACGGTGGGACGAGGAAGAGGAAGAGGATGGGTCTAGTTTGCTTACTCAATTAAGGAGATGAAGGAGAAAAGAGGAAGAGACGGGTCTCATCTAGTTGGTTTGCTTGAAACACTTCTACCAACAAGCGACCTTAAACTTTCAACTTGGCATTAAACTTATTTTCTCCGCTCTGCTAATTGTGTACTATGTTGATCACCTTCTTGATAACCTTTATATTATTTTGGATTACTATATGTGTTACTACCCCTTTGTCCATGGCTATTGCAACGGTTGTGATAGCTTTCTGAGAAGAGAAGTGGATTGATTTGCTTGCATTGCTAATGAGATGAAGCAGAAAAGAGAAATGTGATGGTCTAGGTGGCTTGCTCGAAGCACTTCTACCAACCAACATCATTCAACTTTCGAACTGGCATTGTACATATCTTCTCTGTTTGCTCGCT
The DNA here is from genome assembly GCA_038442645.1 of Agave tequilana. NCBI lineage: Eukaryota > Viridiplantae > Streptophyta > Magnoliopsida > Asparagales > Asparagaceae > Agave > Agave tequilana. The sequence goes on along the minus strand of JAVJIF010020279.1, from coordinate 78,862 downwards.
ATGGACAATATCAATCACTTTCTCAATAAGATTTACCCTTTCTAGGTTACTATATGGGTTACTACCCTTGCGTATATGATTGTTGCAACGATCGTGACATCTTTCTTCACTGCAAGAAGAGGAAGATGAGGGTTTGATTTACTTGCTCAGTTAAGGAGATGAAACATAAAAGATGAAAGGGATGGGTTTGGTATAGTTGGTTTGCTTAGAGCACTTTTGCTAGCTGGCCGCGCTGAACTTCTGGCTATATTGTGCATGTTTTTTCTACACTGCTCGCTACAAACTATGTTAATCACCTTCTTAATAGGCTCTAACCACTTTTTAAGTTACTATACGGGTTTCTGCCAATTCATCTATGGTTGTTACAACGACTGTGACAGCTTTCTTCATGATAGGAAGAGGAAGGAAATGAGTTTGGTTTGCTTGCTCAGTTAAAGAGATGGAGGAGAAAAGAGGAAGGGGTGATGGACGTGGTCTAGTTAGCTTGCTCGACGCACTTCTACCAACCGACGACCTTAAATTTTCAACTTAATATTGTGTTTATCTTCTCTGCTCTACTCGTTAGTGGATTATGTTATCACCTTCTCAACAGGCTTTGCCTCCTTCTTGGTTAATATATTGGTTACTATCCACACGCTTTTTGCTGTTGCAAAAATTGTGGTGGCTTTCTTCATGGTGGGAAGAGAAAGTGGAATGATCTTATTTGCTTGCCCAGTTAGGGGGATGAAGGAGAAAAAGAAAGCTGATGAATCTGACTTGGTTTGCTTGTTCGACACACTTCTACCAACCAACGACTTTGAACCTCTGGCTTGTCATTGCGCCTGTCTTCTCTCATCTACTCGCTATGGACTATGTTGATATATTCTCAAAAGAATCTGCTTCCTTCTATATTATTATACGGATTATTATCCTTGTGTCTGTTGTTCTTGCAATGATTGTGACAATTTTTTTCTTGATGGGAAGAGGAAGGGGATTGGTTTGGTTTGCTTGCTCAGTTAAGAAGATAAAAGAGAAAAGAGAAAGGGGGCGTATGGTCTGATCGACTTGCTCGAAGCACTTCTAACTTGACATTGTGCTTGTACTCTCTACTTTGCTTGCGGCAGATTATGTCTATCATCTTCTCAGTAGGACCTACCACCTTCTAGATTACTACTTGGGTTACGACTCATGCACATGTGACTCTTACAAAGTTTGTGACAACTTTCGTCACTGTCAGAACAGGGAGGAGATGGGTTTAGTTTGTTTGCTCAATCAAGGAGATGAAGGAGAAAAGAGGAAGGTGATGAGTATGATAGGGTTGGTTTACTCGAAGCACTTTCAACAATGAGCAATCTTGAACTTCCGACTTGACATTGTATACGCGTTCCCTGCTATGCTCACTATGAACTATATCGATCACCTTCTTAATAGGGTCTATGTTCATGAGAAATTAAATTAAACTGCAAGTGCACAATGTACGGCGAAGTACGGGCAAATACGGGTCGATCCACAGAGAAGAAAGATTTTTTTACGACTTGAGTTAATGTCCAGGCAAATTAAAAAATGAAGTTGAAAAATGGTTGATTACTTTAAGCAAGAAGATATTAGTAGGAAAATCTAGGGAAAAACTCCACTACGCATGAAAACATTAAATAACTTGTTCACTCTCTTTCAAAATGTCAAGATTTATACCACGACTAAGTGTATTATCTGCTATGCTCGTCGCAGACTATATCGATCAATTTTTTAATAGGCTCTATGTTCGTGAGAAATTAAATTAAACCGCAAGTGTACGGCGTACGATGAAGCACAAGCAAATACAGATCAATCCGTAGGGAAGAGAGATTCTATGTGTCTTATGCGAATTAAATAATGAAGTTGAAAGATAGTTATTCTTTTAAGCAAGAAGATACGAATAGGAAAATAATCCACCAAGCATGAAAATATTAAATAATGTGCTCACTCTCTCAAAATGCCACGATTTATATCACGACTAAGTGTCTACAAATCGAACAATAAGGTACACAACCACAAAGATTTTTTTAGAAAATGATTAAGTTAAACTAAACAACAATATCCAGAGCCTTTAATCATGTTTTCTAAGCATAAACTAGGGTAACATTACTCACTTTTAATTTATCAAAGTTCTTAAATGATTTAACACATTTTTTAAAATTGTTTTAATCTAGCAAAATCGTGACAACAATGAACACGACATGAGAGGGGTGCTAGCTATCTAAGTAATTTTTTTTTTAAACTTAGTTTCATCTTACCATAGACATCATATCGGTGACACATGATTACAAGTAAATAATAAAACAAAATAAAATGAAGAAGAACAAGAAAATATTACATAAAAAAAGAAAAACTTTATTGATACTTAAGTCTAATACAAATGATCCCCACGCTCCTTGGTTGCAGCAACAAACTTCTACTCGGACTTTTGGAGGAATAAGCGATACCATTAGCTTACGCCTCCCTCCTATTTATACTCAAATTTTGTTATAATTATTTGTTATCTCAACCACATCTTTTATAGTTACAACAACTTGACTGCTATAATCATAATTGCATATCTTAAAATTACAACTGTTTGATTGTTAAGATCTTATAGTTACAACTGCTTAATTGTTAGAATTTTAATTATATATTTTATAGTTCAACTAGTTATTAAGATCCAAATAACATTTCTAACTCGATCCAGATAAGATGTGAATAAATTGAAAATAATTTTCTACTATCCAAATCTGAATTAAAGAGGTATAACTTTTTCATTCATTGATGGGTTTACTTCCATGTGGCTTGCTCCTGATTCTGAGTCCACAAGTTCGATTTTATTACATTAAATCATGTTCTTTTTTGTAATATTATATTTAGATATATCTTCTGCAAAATTAATTAAAAACAGTCAATAAGAATATTTCAATGGTTCAAAATATAGGCTGTATTCATCTACATCAAAAAAAGTAGTAATAACTACCATAAATATAATTTTATTTTGCCAAATCCTAACATAATAAGTAATCAGAACTAAATGTTCCAGAATGATATAGATAAACAAAATTTCAATCAGAATGTCTGTGAATTATACCTGAATAAAAAAAAAAAAACTGCTCGAAAGTAATAATAATTAAAAAAGAACCTGCCAGAAATTTTACTAGCAGTTCAGATCCAGAAATACCCGAAAAAGCCATCACTTACAAGGCTTTGCAGATGATATAAGCGTAAACATACAACTGTGATGAATACATAACTCATCTTGATCTTCAAAAATACAGGCTAAAAGTTTTTCTCTCCTTGCAATCACACTACTTATTCATAACACGAGCATTAACAGGGGAAAAAAAATACTAATCAAGATTGAAATAGTCTGTACTCCAAACAGGTATGAAACTCCATAATAATACAAAAGTATTTTAGACTTAGTAGGTGTAACCCTTCTGGAACATTCCGGTCTTGGCCTCGTCAGTCTCACCCTCGGCAGAGTAGCGGCCAAGCTGGGCAATGGAGTTGGCCTTGGCACGAACCAAGAGAGCCTTCTGTGCAGCCTCAACGTTTTCTGGAAGGCCTTGCCATGTCTTCAGGACGGTGTTCTGGAGGGCTCGTGCATACGAGAACGACACGTGCCACGGGTTGGGAGATTGGTTCATGGCATTCAAGTTTAGGGTTGCTTCCATTTCAGACTGCCCTCCCGACAAGAACTGCAAGATGATATTTTTGTAATCATACTGTTACATCACAAGTAAAGGGTAAATTTCTAATGTGCAACAAACAATCCTCTTAAGGATTTATTAAAGCATATCATTCGAAGGAAACATGGTACTTCATCCCTTAAAACTGTTCCAAACTGAAATTATTCTATTTACTCGGCCATCCAGTTGGATTTTATGGCTTAGACTTCCATCTTTGTGGTTATATTAACAATTCTTCAGGTTAGAAATGATCGAGCTTGTAAATGAAAGGGTTGGCTTTAGCTTTCATAGTTGTGCTATTAGCATGCTCGTATGTGGCCCAGCACCTATACATTCATTCCATTGGACGGGCACATTCATAACAGCCAAACATTGAAATATTTTTTTTAAAGGTTACATGCAAAGCTTGCTTCATGCATTGACTTAATTTACTCCACATCAAAGTTCTCAGCATTTATATACAGTAATTAATCTTGCCTTTTTCTATTACTTCTCCCCCTTCAATTCTTTTGTTCTTTATTTTGTACCTTCCTTCGTGCACACACATGCGTGTTGATTTGAGGGAAAGGGACATAAACATCAAGGTCATTAGAGATGGTAGGGATGAGTGAACCGTGTGAATGAAATAGCCTATGTTTAAGCTTTGCAATATACAGACAGACACTAAGTATCAATGCATGCAAAAGTTGTGAGATGAAAACATCAGCCTCAGAGAACAAAAAATACCCACTCCTCTTTGCATGATTAGTCAATCTTCCCAAATGTTGATGTCTTAGAATGTATTTGACTATTTTCTTCTTTAAATTAGGATTAAAAGAGCAAAAACACTATAGTTTAAGGGTGAGTAGTACCATGATGCCAGGAACTGCAGGTGGTACCCTCCTGTTCAGCATCTTAAGGGTATATTTGGCAATGGTCTCAGGAGATGCCTTCTCCTTGTGTTCAGCACCAGGGGTAACCATACTGGGCTTCAACAAGATGCCCTCAAACACCACATTGTTCTCGGCCAAGTAGTAGAAGACCTCTGCCCATACTTTCTCTGCTACCTCAAGTGTCCTGTCTATTGAATGGTCTCCATCAAGGAGAATCTCAGGTTCCACAATCGGGACAAGGCCATTATCCTGCAAAGTAGTAAGAGTTTAAAGCATTACCTCTCTGAATCCTAACTATTTCACCATGTGGCTACATATACAAGTAAAACAAATAGGTTATATATCATTACAGAGAAATATTCAAGTAAACAAACATGACATGAAGAAATGAGCTGCAAAACTTCTTGTCGGCGAATGAATCTAGACATCTTTAATGGAACAAAAACTTGTTGGAAGTAAAAGAATTTGTGCAGCACAACTTTTTTATGCCAATATGTGCACAATTAACAAAGTGGCATTTGCTTGCCCAAAAACAAGGACACTTCAATTAAGTCATCATCAAGGACTAGGGATAAACCTAAATGAACATGGATTAAGGCAGTAAGAAAATGAAATGATTGCTGTTAATTTAAAGAGGAGGTAGCCCTTAATGGAGCTTTAGAAAACTGAGATTCATGTGATTAACCCCAAATATTTGGGGGAAAGGATTCAAAGCATTTTCCTACTTCAAAATGCATCATCCATGGAGAACAATCTGATGGAGAAGGTTCCAACCTAACTTATGAAATGGAATGCACACCTAAATTCACACTTCTATGAACTGGCATGCTTCTCTTAGGGGGTGTTATTCGTTTGGGATTGGACTCAGATAATTTCTAGGATTTTGAAAGTTTAGTGTTATTGGTAAAGGATTGAGATTTGGATTTTGAAATCTAGTGTTATTGGTTTGCGATTGGGATTTGAATTTTGAAATCTAGTATTATTGGTTTAGGGCTGGAATTTGTATATCAAAATTAGTATTATTGGTTACTGGAATTGGGACTTGGACTAGACTTTTGAAATCCAACTTTTTAATCCAAGTATGTCCATTTAGACCAATCCAACTATTAAGAAAAGTCCATGTGAAAACTTGTGGACTTTTCATTTGGACTTGGAGTCTCCATATTCTCTCTGTCCCTCCAATTAATCCTACCCTAGTTATTATTATAATTAATAATAGTCACTGATACATAATATTTTAATTATTAATTTTAAAAGATATTACTACTACTATTATTGTTAAGTTAATATTTATTACCAACAAACATTAACTAAATAGTAATTATTTTTTAATCAATAATTGTACATAATTAAGTAATATTGAGTGATTATTTTATTATTCATTATGAAATGTTTATAGTAATCTTGTGATGAATATAATTAATTAGTAAAAGTAATTAAACTTTGGTTTTGTGTTGAATATTTATTTTATTTTTACCAATTGTATAATTTCTTAATTAGTATATAATATTATTTAACTATGAAAAATATATAATATATCAATATTATCTATTAATAACTAATGACCAATACGGTTATTTTAAAAAATATCATTGATGTTATTTCAATAAAATAAGTTAATCTATGTTAGATTAGCATTAGTAAGATTAACTAACAAATAATATCGTACTATAAAAACTCCTATAAAATTGCCCTAGTTATTAGTCTAAATTGTTCAACTAAAAATATAGGTCCTAGTTCAAGTCCTAGTAAATCCAACTAAAACTCCAGGCGCTAGTCCAAGGTCCTAGTAAATCCAATTAAAAATGTTTAAGGCCTAATCTGAGTTTTAGCAAATCCAACTAAAAAGTTCAAGACATAGTCCAAGTCCTAGTCCAATCCGAGTCCGACTCAAGAAATACCAAACCAATAACACCCCCTTAGTGATAAAGCAACCTAAACAGCCAATTGGAAGGCATAAAGACAAAAGGTCCTAGACTTGTCAACTAAGGAGTTAAAACTCATGCAATGAAGGAGCAATGCTCAAATCTCCCTATTCCAAGAAAATAGTTTACAAAGATAGAGCGAAACAAGATTTGTCACGGGCACTGCATTATATCCTATTCCTAAGCAAAACATAAAACCACATGACCAATTTTGCAGCTCATTCTCACAAAAGATGCTGTGTCTGACAGCCTTTGTCATAAATGACTTGAAAGCAAAGCCCACTTTTAGAATTTTATCTCTCCTCAGCAATGAAATGCTAGATTATTCTTACTTACATGTGTATTTAGTTAGAAACCTAAATGATTAAAGATTGATTAATGAGATATCAACTTCCGTCATAGAGAATAAATATCTGAAGAAAATAAACTATATCTCCAGGAGAACGTGTTGATAAATTATGCATGCATTTCAATGGCATAGTTCAATTATATATAATGTCTCTTGTATATTGCAGCAATTGAGATATCAAGAGACTCAATGGTACCTGAGAAATGGCAGCGTATCGAGCAAGACCCCAGGCAGCCTCCTTAACAGCCAGGGCAGAAGGACCACAAGGAATGCTAACCACTGTTCGCCTGGAGCATTTAGTGATAATACAAATCAAACAGAAGGTGTTAAATAATTCATATTAAAGAAACAATTGTTCATAAACTCCCAACAAAAAGTTGGACTCACCACTTAGCAAAGCGTGCCCCCTGCTTGTAATACTCGGCACTTCTTGAGGCCAAACCATCCAATCCTTGGCACCACGATTCGTTGTTTGATCCTGGTAGGGGTACCAAACCCTTGAGAAAGAAAAAAACACACGCAATACCAGTAAGTACAATTCACGATATCATAAGCATATTACGGAAAGAGAAATTCAGAAAGACAAAATGGACTGGAAATAGTTGCGTTTATTCAGCATCTATGCAGCAGCAACACATACACACAAATGCCCAAATTGGTGAAACATTAAAAGATCAGAAAATTAATAAATTGCATTTCAAAAGATTCAATGTCAAAAAAACTAAACATGAAAAATGCCATATATGCATGCAAAATTTACATGTTCACAGTTGACATGTATACATATTTAACAGAAATATTCTACAATATTATAACTATAATAAACCTTTATCCCAAAAATTTGGGGTTGTCATATTCTACAGTATTATCAAATGATAAATACTTTCAGGTCTATTTTGTTTATCTTGTATTGCTTGCTGAAATAGGTTTAACAACAAAGCTTGGTGACTATACACATTTAAGATTAAAGAAATTGAAAGAATAACATAACAGTTGATTAAAGATGATACTGAAATATTTATTTTCAACAACATTAAAAAATAGGCACGTGTTAAAAGTTTTGATTTAGAAAACAGTATTTTCTGTCTTTCTTTTCTTAGATGAATATACATTGTGCTCCAGAAATGTCTTTTTTTTTCCTTAAATGAACTTTAAAAAACTATATCCATGAGCTTACTAGAAAACACAGCCGACCAGAATAGGATAAGTACCTTGTCAACTTTAATACCAGGCACGATTTTCTGATCATGCAAGACATCCACAAACTTCTTTCCATCAGTCGTGGACTGATAAAGTGTCTCCTCAAAGAGAATGGCACCAGAGATATATTCACCCAAGCCAGGAGTAGTCAACAAAAGCTGTCTATAAGCTTGGCGATTAGTTTCTGTGTTCTCCAAGCCAATGGAAGCCAGCCTTTTGCCACATGTGGCATTGGATTCATCAATTGCAAGAATTCCACGTCCGGGGGAAGCAACCGTTTTCTACAGATAAAAGCATAGAAAGATTAAATCATAATAAATCTATTAGAGGAAGAGAAAAAGTTGAGTTAGAATGGATTGACATAAAAGAGTTAGCAATCTATAGGTACAACCAGTTAATATTCTTATCAGTTAGAAGTTTAGAAACAATATCCTTCCAGCTAAAGCGCAATCATCAACTTTGCAATATCCCAAAGAAGCTAGAGTTTGTTGACATGGTGGACTGTGATAGCCCCAGATTTCCCATTAACTCAACCAAGACATCGTGCCGACTTTCAGATCTTTCCCATTTTACCATAAATCATTTCGTCCCTTTAGACTTTATATTCTCAAGTGAAGTATGCAAAATTGTAGTAGAGGACAGAAAGTCAAATTCAAAGGAATGACTGGAAAGACGGTCTTTAAGTTTAGGTGTAGAAGTGTTATGTCCATTATTACACTAGCACAAGTTAAACCTAGAAGAACTACAGAAATCTTAATTTTTCACATTAGTATCATAAGAGTTACCGTGAAATCAAACATTATCACCCAAACCGATTGCATTGTTGCATAACCCAAAAAAAATCTAACTGATGATAAATGCAAAATTGGACTAATGCGGGAAGATCAGTCCATCATTGTTTGAAAGTGAGCCTCCTACAGATACTACTTTCCTTCTCGGCAAACCAGTTAATCACATTGAATAAGGCTCTATCTGACATTAATTCTCATAAGAACTGATTTACCCATAATGGAATTTAAGTTCCTCTTCGATACTTTATTTGAATTATTTATTTTACTATTCAATTCTTCCCTGGCCATGTTCCAAGATCCCATTACAGAGACCTCTTTTTTCCTTCTCTCCTTTTCGCAAGCAGGCCATAACTTGACATAAGCAGGATTTGAATCCCAGACCTCTTGTGTTACTCCTAACAATTTACCACCTTGGTACAAAGGTACCCGCTAAAAAAGGCCATTTTGACCTACGCTACAATCCAAGCATGTTCAATCCAACTTAACAACAATGCAAGAATCAAAAGAAGGATTAAAAAATTCATCCCCCTTAATAAGCAGCATTCTCCAAATGTTCGTGAAACACGCATATGAACTTAATATTTGTCATAATTTCCTCGGGCTTATAGGATTCTCAAAGATTCTACTTTGCCTTGTGACACTACATCTTTACAAGAAAACTAACACATGTTTGTGATATTAAAAGTTGGTATTGTTATGTCCTAGTTTTCTTTCCATATCACACACACCATTGATGGCTTGCTCACACAAGGCAATTGTGGCGAGTAATCCTTATCATTATTGTATTTGGGCTCTCCTCAGTTTGAAAGATATGCTGTATACTTGTATTCCATTTCCTGTGTCACTTATATACACAACAGAAGACAACTAGACTAAATCATACAAAGGTACAACATCACTCCGTGGCAACCGGGAGTCAACACACAGCCTCCATTTCATCGAATGGTTTAAATGCATTGCAGTAGATAGATAGCTACTTTTTGATATTATTTCCACGACGTTAAGTGTGTTCCCATAATTATTCCTCCAAACTAGGTGACAACATGCTATCTTGCTTACAATGTTGCCTTAACGCAAAAGGGCATAAAATAAAAAATCACATGAACTTTTGTACCCGACAAAAATTATGAGAGAATATATTATCAGTATTCATGAATCCTTATTCTACATTCTGTCACACTGTGAGGTTGTCCATGATACACAATGTGTAGTTTGCACATCATGTATCTTAAATTGAGCTTAAGTTTAAGTTTGCTAACCTTGAATTTTACAATAAGAACTTCACAAATAAATTGAAGCAATATGCTAATTTTATCATTACTTTTTTAAAAATCTTGAAAAATCAATTTATAACCATACTGAATAACATCAACTATCTTGTCACAAACCATTCGAAACTTCAATTGACACAAATCAGTACAGATAATTAAAAGCTTGCAAGTCAAGGTATTAAGTCAATCATACCAAAAGGTCCTAAAAACACAGTTACTTTGCACTACTAAAGAACTAAAGAAGAACTGATACTTCATCATAAAAAAAAATATTCATCATCACACCCTAAATATACATAGAAAAGTTTGAAGAGAACAAAGGAATGGAATCAGCCACGAAAATGCATGAAGTCAATAATTCCTTTACCATTCACTGGACTAAACAGGATTAAATAATTCATAAAGTCAATACTTTCACACCCCATAAGATCTTAGCATTACAGATCTGAAGCAAAGAAGTAATCTTTTTCATCAATTCACAATCCCAAATATCAAGCTAGCGGGATCAAAGTACAGAACACGACAAAAAACTGATCGAATCCCTGAGAACCGCATGCAACAATTAATTAATAAGCAAAAACTAGGGTTAAAGGCTCCATTAATTACAGCGGTCTGGACGAGCTCGTCGGTGTACGATCCGGCCCTGACCGGCATCGCCACGCGTCGGGCGGCCGCCGGCCGGATCGAGGCCCCGGCGCGATCAAATGGCGCCCGGACTCCGGCGAACTGGCTCGACGGAGCGCTGATCTTTAGTGATGCCATTGAGTTTTTCACTCTAGGACTTTCTCTCTCTTCGAGTGGGCGAAGGGTTAGAGAGAGAGAGAGAGAGAGAGAGAGACGTGAAGAAATAAAAAGAGGTTGGTGTCTCTTGTCACCTCCGCCAGCGAGCTTATAAGATCGAGGCAGCTCTTTTGGGAACTTTCGAAAATTACATGGTTGCCCTTGACTCTGAGATACGCATTTGCATATAGCTTCCTTTTTTTATTGCATTTGCACTGCATGAAATTTTTTTTTTTTGGAGAAAGAATTTGCACCGCCTGATTATTTTGGATAAATTGTGGAAACCTCCGTTTTATCGTTAGGATTGGATGGAAATGGAGCTTCTATTTTCTATGTTTGGCTAACAGTATGTGATAATGAAAATGATAATTGAAAGATGCATCTACAAAGTGCAGAGAGTGCAATAATTGCTATAATCGAACTGATTGTATTAAGTTTTTTTTTTACTGGAATATTAATCGTAGTCAAAACTTGAACCTGAGACTTTTCACAATCCCCTCTTGCCCCTTTACTAGCGAGTCAGGATCGTACTGAAAAATCTGAAAAATAGACCGTGCTATGTCCCATCGGCAAATGGTTCTTTCATTTCTCAAATTACCACAAATTATTTTGTTAATCATAAATACTTCATGATGTCAGCCTGTCTATTGTTTTAAATCACTAAAACAAGTTAATGCAACAAGCATTGCATTAGATAAACAGAATTTTTTTTTTCTTCGTGCAGCTCAATCTCAATCCTTGACTTTTGATCTAGGTCCCAATGGCTAAGGTAGAATTTGAGGCTATTTTCTTGCAAAAAATATTGCATAATGTCACATTTCTATTCTAGTAAGGAAAGTAATCTCTGACCTTTATTGTCATTAAATCTCACAAAACATGACTCCTTACAACTCGATCGTGTTGAGCATACATGCCTGTGTTTGTGCAATCTAACCCAAAACCCCAATATAACCTTTTTCCTTACATGTGGGATTAAATTATGGCTGAGGTTAACATTTTTTTGAGATAAATGAAAAAATTGTATAGATGTGAGATTAAACTCGTTGATAAGCTGATATCTGTGCCTTGATTTTTACTCCATTAAATTCAGCAACAAGTTTACCCTTTGACAATTAAGCGAAATCTCAATCGCAAAAAGTTTATTAAAAATCTTATAGTGGCTGATTTTCAAACTAGTTTTGTTTTTTTCTCCCCTCTAGGATAGCAATTTGGTAATATAAGTAAAAGAAAACGACGGAGGTCCAGAAGAAAAAGGAATAAGAATGCAAAACAAAAGCCTAAGTTGCATCACAAATATGCTAATACACAGTATCTACATGCAAAAATGTCCTTGGCCCGTTCGAGGGCGATTTCGTCACTCAAGCTCGCTCCCTTGTTCTCGCCAAGGCGAGGGCCATTCACGTGTACCTGCTCCCTCTCTACCTTTGATGCTTTCAACGAGCAGAGTCAACAACTGAACAGATCGCTCTTGCAGACTTCATTTGTCCTTGTTGAAGGGCAACCCTTTTAGTAAAATGAAGGCGAGGGGACATTTATTTAAATATTTAAATGGTAAGTGCTAACTAGGGGTGGCCAACGGGACGTCTGGCAAACGAATCGAAGACGAGACGGGTTGGACCCGTCTCGTCACGGGTTAAACGGGACGAATCGAAATCCCGGGTAACGAATCGGGTCTCCTGACCCGATTCGTTACCGGATTCGGCGAGACGGGTCTAACCCGTCTCGCCTATTTTTTTTTTTTTTTAATTCGTTAATTCATAAATTTTAAATTTTAAAGTTAAAAAGAAAAAATAGGAAAAAATATGAAAAAATAGGGAAAAAATAGGAAAAAAATTTAAAATTTTTTCTAAAATTATAAAAAAAAATAGAATTGATTTTCACTAATTACAAGTTTTTTTGTAAGGCAAAATGGCAAATTATTTTATTAATATGAAAAAATCATATACATTGCTCATCACATATACAATGTACATAACACTCATCTCGTATACATAACAAACTCTGGTGCTCATCTCATACAATGTATATAAAAAACTCTGGTGCTTCTCTATTCGTCATCCTCGTCTTGTTCAAATTCTTCATCCAGAATAGCTTTTCCTTGTGTGCGTCTTTCTGCATCGAACCAGTCCTTTAAGCAAACCGCCATCTCCAAGTGTTTCGGCGTCAGCCGGCTCCTCCAGGGTGTCAAAACTCTACCACCTGCAGAAAACGCGCTCTCGGACGCTACTGTAGAGGCCGGAGGTGTTAGTATATCTCGGGCCATGGTAGAAAGAACAGGAAATTGTTTTCTCTGTTCTTTCCACCACGACAAAACATCAAATGTTTCCCATGGTTCATCATCATTTTCATTTATTTCAGCAGGCATTGTATTCAAATATAAATTAAGTTCATCAAATCAACCTGCCCCTGAAGAGTGTTTCTTTCTAGTATTAGAGGAAAGTATACTTTTAAAATTAGATAATCTTTTACCTAAACTACTAGAAGAAGTTTGTGATGGTGTAGGTGCCCTAAATTCAGAAGAAGAAGGTGGAAATAACTCATCTCTATACAATGAGTACATTTCTTCTAAAAGAGATCTAATTTCTAAAAGTAATTTATCTATATCTTGTTCATAATTTAAACATAAAATAAAATTAGATAATAAAAGTTTTAAATTATCTAATTTAATTCTAGGATCCATAACTGCAGCTAAGTAAAATAAAAAAGGCATATTTTCAAATATTTTCGAAATTTTTCTTCCATATCATGTATAGCCTCTACAAGACTATCATCATCTCTATATGCAGCAAATACTTGAGCAATTTCATTAAGATTATAAAAAACTAAGTTACATGTGGGATAATACGTACCAGAAAGTGCTTTTGTGGCAGTGTCAAATTTTTCTAGAAAACTACAAAATTTTCATATAATTTCCATTCTTCATCACTAATATAAAGAGATGAACATTCATTTATTGTAAAAAATTGAATTGCTTGTTTAAAAGGAAGGCAATCTTTAATCATATAGTAGCTTGAATTCCAACGAGTTTTCACATCTGCTTGGAGCAGTTTTTCCTTTAGTCCACATTGTCGGCAATAAGCTTTAAAAGATTGTCTCCTAGGTCCACTGTGTTTTATATGTAAAATAATTTCTTTAACTTTATAAATATATTTGTCTAAGAGCTTTAGACCATCTTGTACACATAAATTCAATATATGGCAAACACATCTAACATGAAAAAGTTTACCATTTAAAATTGGATCTAATATCGTTTTCAATTGTCTTATTGAAGCAGTATTTTCACTTGCATTATCAAAAGAAATAGAAAATATTTTATTTTCTATACCATAATTTCTACAAGTAAGAAAAATTGAATTTGCTACATTTGTAGCAGAATGTTTCTCAGAAAATTTAGAAAATGATAAAATACGTTTTTGTAAAATCCAATTTTCATCAATAAAGTGAGCAGTAACACATAAATAATGAATAAGATTAAGAGCTTCCCATATATCGGAAGTTAAAGAAATTTTTCTAGCATCACTAGTAAAAAGAGCCTTTAAAATATTTTTTCTATTTACAAATAAATCTTCAATTTCTCTAGTTATAGTTTGTCTGCTAATTCTCTTATAATCAGGAGCAAAAACAGATTTAAGATAATCAACTAATGCATCTGATTCAGTAAAAGAAAATGGAAGTTCTGCTCGAACAATAAATTCAGCTAACTTATGTTTATTTACTTCAGGTTTATATCTCCAAGTGGAGAGTGTGCCTGAATCAGCTAATATTTGTGCTTGTTGTGGTGGTAAACCGTGACTTTTAGCATGCTTTTTTTCATAGTGTTTATTAAGAACACCTGTACCGTATCCTTCTTTATGATCAAATAGTTGATGACAGTACTTACATTCTGCCTTTCTTCTACCTTCAACAAATTTTAAGACAAAATGGTTCCACACTGCAGAAGTTTTGGCTCTTTCTTTAGTGGTTGTGCTTGTGCTTGTGCTAGTTGGTTCAGGTTGTTGTGTTTCTGGAACTATAGTGTCATGCTGTGTTGGTTGTGTATCGTATTGTTCTTGTGTTTCAGTAAAAAAAGGAGCCAGAGATTGTGCGTGCATTGGTGATGTTGACATTAAAAGTTGAGAATATGAGGCATATTGAGGAGGGAAGGAAATGGAATGCCGACCTGTACCACTATCACTGGCATATGCAGCATGTGTATATGGTGCAAAACCACTGTAGTCAAATGCATAGCTTGACGAACTGTGATAGGGAGCAAATGCGGATGTTGGTGGAGCATAGCTGTATGGTGGGTAAGCGGTATATGCTGATGATGAGCTACCGCCAACATCGGTGTAAGGTGCGGCAGCTGACGGATTGTGTGTTGATGAAGAGCTGCCACCGGCTTCGGATGAGGAACCGCCAGTACTCCAGTTGGGATCCATTAGACTAGATTGAAAGTTGGTAGAAATTTGTAATAGTAAGAGAATAAGAGTGAATTAGAGTTAGAGGATGAAAATAGAAGAGAGAGTTGAGATGAAGTGAGAATGTGAGATGAAAATGAATGAGGGTAGA
Source organism: Agave tequilana (assembly GCA_038442645.1). NCBI lineage: Eukaryota > Viridiplantae > Streptophyta > Magnoliopsida > Asparagales > Asparagaceae > Agave > Agave tequilana. Next base: position 63,455 of record JAVJIF010020279.1, on the reverse strand, counting down.
GGGTATTTATAGAAGATTAGGGGTTAGGGTTTTTTTTTTTTTTTAATTTTTTTTTTTGCCAACGGCTCAAAACTGAGCCGTTGGGGTGAAAAACGAGGGTGCCACGTGGCACCCTCGTTTTTCACCCCAACGGCTCAGTTTTGAGCCGTTGAGGGTTTAAAATAAAAAAAAAATTATTATAGGGGGCGCAGAGAAATTTTTCCCTCTAACGTTCTAAAAAATTATTGGACTAAAAAAAAAAAAAAATTAAGCAGGGGGGGTCGGGGAAATTTTCCCCGACCCGACTCGTCCCGTGATTCGTCACGGGACGAATTGGATTCGTCCCGTGACCACGGGACGGGTCAACCCGTTTCGACCCGCCCCTTAACGGGGCGGGTACGGGTTGACCCGTTAACCCGCCTGTGCGACTCCGACGAGTCGCACAGGACAGGTCGGGGCGGGTCGACCCGCCCCGGTGGCCACCCCTAGTGCTAACTAAATAAAATGGGGGAGTCCAACCTTTAAAGCACAGTGATTTTCTCACCCCGTCATTTTTCAGTTCATGAATTTGGACTCTTCTGTAGCCAATGTGGTCATCATGTGGGCCCCGCAAGCTATTTTTGGATCGGATCTTGACCCGGACCCGTTTATAATAACGTGATGGGGTTCACCACCTTTGCATTCTGCATCACATGTGGAACGATGGGAATGATCGGATCTTGACCCGGACCCGTTTATAATACTATTTTGTTTCTATTTACGTGATGTAAAACAGTTTCCTGAGGAAAATATAAAGATATTTATTGTATTTTCGAAAGTACGTGTTTGTTTTTTGAAAACGGGTGAAAAATTCAAGTGCAGAGTTTTATGTAAAGACGCGACAATTAAGAAACTAAAACGAGGAGGTTGGGCCTGGGCTTAACGGCCCAGCTTAGACTCAACAGTAACTGGCTCACTAGTGGGCCGGTCGCTTTACTTACTCCCAGCCCATTGACATCCCGGCATGCCCGTGCATCGCACGGGACCATATCTCCGGTGAATAATACGATCAGAATAATTCACTGTATCTAGCGAACTCCGCCGAAGGTTTCGTATTATAAGGCTCCGAATAATTCCCCGCAATCTTCTGGCCGCCGCCGCCGTGAGCTCCCCGTTTTCTCCCCTTCGCCGAGTTCCACCGCCCAAAACACTGACACCGAATATTTCCGACCCCAACTTCGGCGAATTAAACAGATTTCTTCGTCTGCGAGAGTTTGCCATTTCCAAACCCTAACCCTAATTCTAAAGGGTTTGATACTCCTAGCTACAACCCAAAGGTACTTGTTTTGTTCTATGTTGTAGTTTTTTTTAATTCGGAAAAATTCTGTCACTTTTGTATGCTTATTATTATTTTTTATTTTTTTAGGATTCATTTTTTGCTTAGTCTGCAGAAGAAGAAGTTTAAGCATCAGCCCCATTTTGAAGCTGTCGACTCTAAAGGTATATTTTTTTTGTTTTCAAATAATTTGTATGATTTTATAGTTGACATTACTCTACAGTCTATAATTACACTACTATCTCATCTTATAATTTTCTCAAAAAAAAAAAAAAAAAAAAAAAAAAAAAAAAAAAAGAGAACAAAGCAAAAGTAAAGTTAAATTACTGATACTCACCTCCTCAAACTTTCAAAATTTTGATTGACCATTCTAAGCTTTCACTGCCCAATTCTTTCTTAGCACTCCAAACAGCTAAGAGTGGGAAGGACCAAAAGTCCCCCTGTTCTACATCCCTGAAATCTAAAATCCGAACTGTAATCTTTATACTTCTATAGTTTTAGATTTTTATGGTTCAGGTCGAGTCAAAGGCTTTTGAAGGAAGATGACAAGGCACTTTAGTTTTTCTTCTTAAAGCATTTTTGGCCTGCTCGAACTGTAACTGGGCAATGGAAAGTTAGGGCAGCTCAATTGGCATATTGATAGCTAAAAGGGGCATTTTTGGTGCACGAGTGAATTAGCTGTTTAAACAGAGTTACCATATGATAGTTCAAGATGTTTGATAGTTAGACTAGTATACCGCTCTGTCGGTGGTGGAAATCGACCGACAGAGCGACGAAGAAGGAGAGTGGAGGAGGAAGAGAAGCGGAGGAAGAAGAAGGTGGGGGGCTTTGGCTTTGCTGAAAGAATGAGAAGGAGGAGGAAGAAGAAGAAGGAGGGAGGAGGGTGGAGAGGTGGAGAAAGAAAGAGGGGGGAGGGCGGTGGCCATCGGCTCTCTTTCTCTCTCCTCTGACTCTCTATTTCATGGAAGACTGATGGACAGATAGACGGACGGATAAAGTTTGTGAAGAAATCATGGGAGAAAACATCCCTTCGGTCTCCTTTGATTATTTTAAATAATTTAGTTGTCGAAACAAAGATACCATTTGATGCATCAGTGAAATATTCTAAACATCTTATTATCTAATTCTTACACAAATTGTTTAATTGTGAAGATCAAGATGAACACTGTAGAACATCTAGAAGATGGACAAACCTTATCATGAGACCTATTTTCATTGGGAGATCACCTTATATATTTGCATATGAGTGTGTGTCACACATGCACACATACGCATGCTTAATGTTCACCTGTGATGGGAGGGAAATTTTCACTTCTGATCGGTGGAGGGAGGGAGGGAGGGAGAGGGAGGGAGATTCATTCCGTTCAAGTTGATCTACAATGTTTGTAGTGTCTAAAAACCAAAATTGAGTAATTTAAAATTATTTTCCCCTGTGCATAAAGTGAGCACAAACTAGATATGCGAAAGCAACAAATTGCCTGCCCTGGTAATCTAAACAGAACTGTACTCCAAGTGAAGAGTTAAGATCCTGATTAAACTTTAAAGGTTGCGACCAACAACTTGTATGCCCAACAATAGATAGACCTAAGTAACATCCTATTTTCAGCTGTCCTTTGTGCTTTCTTGATGCATAAGCAAGAAACTCAAATTCGCTTGATTTTTTAAGGCATTTTAATGATGTATCAACTTTAAAGCAATGAAATTTTCATTTGAATGACCTATCATGTTCTAGGATGAGAGGAAAAGCATGTAGCTGGCAAGTGCAAGCAATAAGTGCCTTTGAGTCGACCTTGATAGTATTCGGACAAGACCAGCCAATTGTCCTTCTTTGCCTTTAGCTGCAGCCTGCTCCCTCATTTTAGAATCACTGAAGTTGAATGAGAGAGATTTCTTTCCAACATGAAAGTAGCCATCCTTATTTCTCTTTGTGTTAGTCTATGGGTCTGTTTGGTTGTCGTAACTGGCCGTAATTCGTAGTTGTAATTGGTAAAGTCTTTTACAATTGTAAATGAGTTACATGTATGTAAATTTTACGGTGTTTGGTTGGTAATATAAAATTGTAAAGTGGAAAAGTGTATTGTACTTTACAGTGTTTGGTTGTCGTAATATATAAGTCATAAGTAAAAAGTTGACCACAAAATTAACTATTTGGTGATTTTAAAAGTTTTAATACTGCAAATAAATATTAAAAAAGTTAAATATTAAAAAATTTAATATTAATATAAAAAAATAATACAAATTTGTATGACCACAAAATTAACTGTAACTGGGCTGTAAATGAGTGGTAACTGGGTTGTAAGTGAGTGTTAGTTGAATTACGTAAGTCTTTTACGAATTACGGTCCAAACAAACACCGTAGTTGTAACTGGGTAGTAAGTCATTTACGAATTACGGAGTTTTACGCGAAACAAACGGGCCCTATCTCTGTGTGTCTGCGCACGCACGTGTTACTTCTTATGGAAACCAAACAGGGGACGATTTCTTGATTCATATGCTTTTCGGCTTTTTGCTTCCATCTCTTTTTGTAGGAATAAATACATTATACTGTGTTTGGCTTGCATTGAGGTGGCTTGAACTCAAAGAAAATTAGGAAGGCAAACAGGAGGTGTTGCTAGGGCTATCTTCAGGTGTGAAAAGAGAGTTTTTGTTGACATGGAAGAAAAGATGATGAAGTTTACCTAAAATATACATGTATATTTCAACTTTCATGTGCTTTTGGTAATTAAACCATGAAACTCAATTTCTTGACTCTGTTTTCTTTCTTTCCACCATTTTATTTGTGTATGGGACAAATATATCAGATCTGAGTTTGGTTGCTCCAAAGTGTGGAGAGAGAGTAGTGCATAGGCTAATTTTCAATAGTTCTCTATCTTTCAGCAACAATTAGGAAAACTGGTTTCTTGCCTCTTTCCTATCCTTTCCCTTAGTTTCTTACAAACCAAATGTAACATTATATAAATTGGTTGCATTGAAGAAAAACATGTTAATATGTTAATGTAGAATAAGAAAGAGAAGGGACACAAACTTTCATGGGTCAAGATTATAGCTTGATTTCTCTGTTGCTCGTGTGTGTTTCGCTTTTTTTGAACAATGAACTAGACTCTTGTTTGACCACCTCTTTGCATCAGTTTCATACGAATTGAACCATTGTCATGTTTTATCTTCTTTCTGCCTCTGCCTCTGCCCGCACCCCTACCCCCACCACCACACACACAAACACAAATGCACTCACTTTAGGTGCTTTTACTGACGCGCGCGCGCACACACTCACACACTTACTTTAGGTGCTTTTACTGACACACGCGTGCACACACGCACACACTCACACACTTACTTTAGGTGCTTTTACTGAAATTATGAACATGAAAAGGAAACATATAAGAGAAATTTCCATGAAAAGGAGAACTTTGTCATCTTCTTGAAAAGGTTAATTACTGAAATCAAACAAGTCAATATGTAATTGCAGTATGGAAAGTTTGAACTTATAATGATCTATTCTTCTCATGTGAATAATGGATTGTGCAAGTTCTCAATTAAACTTTTTTTTCCGGATTCTCATATATATCCATATGGAGAAAGCAACCAGAAAACTTCTCTCTTGCACGCACGCACACACGTACACGTGAGCATGCATGCACTCAGAAAAGCGTCCAAATTATGTTTCATAGGCCAAACATGCTTTACTAGTCAGATCTTTATTCATTTTTACAGTGTGGAAAATGCCTAGGAACAAAGATGTGCTATGGGAACATATTTTACAGGATGGCCGGAAGGTTAAATGCAAGTTCTGCCATGAAGTTTTTGTTGGTGGGGTGACAAGGATGAGGTATCATTTTGCAAATACGTGCTCAAAGGACATCCGCCCCTGCAAAGCTGTTCCAGCCTCAGTTCGTGATGTTGCATTAAAAGGGGTACAAGAGTTAGAGTTGAAGAGTAAGAAGCGCAAAGGTACAAGATCCTTCAAGTCAGGTGATAGTTCGTTGGGATCCATTCTTCAATCTGGAGATGCCAATATTGATGCACTTTACAATCCCAAGCCAAAACCCATCCATTTATCAACAAGGAAGCCAGAAATGAAAGAAGCTGACAAGGCAATTGTTAAGTATATTGTCAATAGTAACATATCATTTGATATACTGAGGGATGCAGAGTTTCGTGAAGCCTGCATTGCAATTGCAAATGCTGGGGCTGGGTATGAGCCGCCAAGCGGTGAACATTCCTGCAGAAATTTGTTAATGGAGTTGAAGGATGAAGCTGATGCATATGTAAATGCTGTTGAACGGATATGGGAAAAGTCTGGTTGCACACTGATGTTGGATTCATGGACAGAGGGAAGGGATATGTCATACTTGCACATATTTGCGGCTTCACCTAAAGGTGTTGTGTGTTTGAAGTCTTTGTGTATGGTTGCCGACATGACAGATGATCAATATGTTTTTGACTTCATATCGTCAGTCATTGATGAAATTGGGTCACAAAATGTGGTCCAACTTATATCAGACAACCCAAACTATGAATCTATAGATCACATGATTGCAGAAAAGTACCCTAATGTTTTCAAAGTTAATTGTGCCACACAATGTATCGTTCTTATGTTGAAGGAATTGGAAGCCCTTGAGCATGTGTCTCCTATTTTAGAGGCTGCTAGAAGGATCATCAATTTTGTGTATAAGCACCAGCATGTCTTGAACTTGATGAGAACCCATACAAACAACTATCACTTGAAAAGGCCAGGGGCAACTAGGTTTTCAACAAACTTCATCTATTGCAATCTCTTTTAAAACTGGAACATATTTTACGTCATATTGGTGGAACAAGAGAATGGAGAGACTTGACACCATGTAAAAGCATAGAAGGTATGGAAGTGCAAAACATGATTGAGGATGCTTTATTTGGGACCGTGCAAAAGAGTTGCTGCATGCAATTGAGCCTCTTACTAAGACACTGGGGATGGTTGATCGTGGTGGATCCACATCAGGATATATTTATAACGCCATACGCAAAGCTAAGGAAGCAATAAGAGAAGTTTATGGAGGGATTTTAAATATCTAAAGTTCTGGAAAATTATTGATGATAAATGGAACAATTCCTTATACTGTGATATACATGCCGCAGCAGCTTATTTGAATCCTCATTTGTTTCATGACGGGCACGTGAAGTTGGATTCTGATATCAAAGTTGGATTAGAAAAGGTCATCCAGAGAATGGTGTCTAATAATGACGAAAGGATGAAGATTGTAGAAGAACTTAGAGATTATCATTCTTTAGATCCACGCATCTTCGGGCTCATGGCTGTTGACTCTCTTCATGTATCTCATCCAAGTAATAATGGGTCTTTTCATATGCCTTAGTGTATTTTACAAAGTTATTACATAATCACCAATTTTACATTTTCTAATTAATTTTTGTTTGGTTTTAGGAATTTGGTGGATATGTGGGGCAGTTCAGTTCCTATTCTGCAGAGTTGGCAATCAAGGTCTTAAGCCAACCATGCAGTTTCTTGACAGTGGAAAAAAATTGGTGTTCTTTAGAAGCTACAAACAAAAGAGGGACCACTTAGAGACCATGAGATTTCAAGACTTGCTTTATGTGCGAATGAATTTACACCTTAGGAAGACCATCGCAAAGATAGAAAAAGTTGATCTAAAGCCAATAGATGTTGATAAAATTGAAGCATTTCCGATGATTTAGAAGAATTTGACCTTCTTGAATACAAGGAGAATCAAGAGGAAGATGTGGATGAAACTGAAAATGAAGCTGGAACCCAGTCAGATGCAAACGTTTCTCTTTTTCAGGAATATCTTGATTCTATAGGCATCTTCCTGCGCTGCATTTTATAATCAGTATGCTTAAGTAGTTTTATAGTTCTTCCACACAGTAGTGAGTTGGATTTGTACTGATAAATCAATTATAGTGAATCTTATAATTTATACAACGTCTGTGATACACTAGAGAAGATGTGTGTCCTCGTGGTACAAACTTTCATGATGACAACTAGGATGACATGAGATCTATTATATAATTTAGTTTTGAGTTTTTACTTGTTTACTTAATGCTTATATTTGAATTAGGATGTTCTCATTTGACATGTAACAGCTATTGTGATTTGCTTGGACTATTGGTGGGGGTGATGGAAGGAGGAAAAACAAGAAATAGCAGAGAATTACCATGACGCGGATGCCAGATCCCGGGATTCTTGCCCTGGGATCATCCTCACTTAAATGTTAGCTGAGGAAGTTGCTAACAAGCTTCCCACCAGGGTAATTTAAATCTGTTCCAGTCTCCTTTTCTTTTTTCTCCCTTGCCTCTTTAAGAATTCCAGTTAGATTGGGAGTTTGAAGATGTGGTCGATGAACTACCTTCTCAATGTATGATGATTTTAGAGACAATCTTTTCTCCCCTGTTAGGAGTTGACTATGTCATATTTCCAACTCGAATAAGTTTAGAAGACTTCATTTTGTTTTTAGGAGATGGTGCTTCCTTTGATTCACCAATTAAGTTCATTCATTGTTCAGTTTTGACTGTTACTCGAGAAGCAAAGGTGAGTAGCACTGCGATATCTGGTCTTCCATTTAGAATTATGTTGTCAGATATTTTGTTATAATCGTGACTGTCTACATCAGTGTGCAGCTTGTCGATTAATAGAAAGTGCACATTTTTGTCTAGGGTTGGGGAGAGATTTTTCATTGACATGATTATTTATTATTCAATTTTCTAGTTCAAATTGGTGGATAGAGAGCTTTTGGCTATTCTAGGGAAGAAGAAAGCAGTACAGTCTCATACTCGAGCATTCGTTTGATTATGCTTAGTTAGTGAGCACTTGGATACTGCAAATACTACCCATTTTGTGACTTTTGGTTTGTTTACTGCATATTCATGAATCATGATTTGTGCTTGTCTCTGTGCTCTATTGTGATTAGTACTTATTGATTGACAAAGTGGTGAAACTTAGAAGTAAGAATTGGGGTCTGCTGGAATTCAGCCATGCAAGCATAACTCTGCCACATGTAGGTCTTAGCCTATTGATGCCTCTTGATGTAGATACATGCAGATTATGGTCAGCACAATAAAATTTAGGCAGGAAGCAGATTTTGAACCTGTTCAGGCGGCGCAAAATGAGTGAGCATCTGCATCATGATTTTATTTAGGTTGAGGAAAAGAGTTCAGTTAAGCTTTCTTTTTTTTCTGTTTGTTGTTTATCTTTTCATTGATATGTAGAACAAAGGAGATGACCCACAGGACACTCCTGCTTCATTTGTGACACATGTTTTTTGTTAACAAATTCAAGGTACCAGATTAAGGGCCTGTTTGTTTCGTTGCAAAACGTCGCAAGTCGTAAGTCGTAAATTGAGAACGGAAAAAGTGAACTGTAGCAGAGAAAATATATTGTGTTTTACGGTGTTTGGTTGATAAAGTGAAGTGTAAATGGAAAAGTATATTGTGTTTTACGGTGTTTGGTTGATAAAGTGAAAGTGTAAATGGTAAAGTATATTGTGTTTTACGGTGTTTGGTTGATAATGTAAAAGTGTAAGTGGAAAAGTTGACCACAAAATTAACTGTAGCAGTGATTTAAATATTATAAAAACTATTAAATTAAATCTACTGTTGCAAATTAAATTGTATTAATAAATTTGAGATAAAAAATTAATAATCTTAATATTTTATTTATAACAATAATATTAATAAAATATAGTATAAATAGTAAAATATTACTAAACTATTAACTAAATAAATAATATAAAATTTTAAGAAAATCTAAAGAACATTAATAAAATTTTAAGAATACTAATAAAATATATATATTAAAAATCTTACAACAATAATAAAATATAGTTATAATATTATAATATTAAAAATACTTGAAAATTATTATAATATAAATTTTATTATAATATTATTGTAATATTATAGAAATATAAAATTAACAAAGTAAAATATAATTATAATTTAATAATAAATATCATTATAGTATTATTATACTGAATTATTATTACAATATTAACATAATAAAATATTAATATAATAATAAAATATATTATGATATTAATAAAGTAATTTTTTATATTAAAAATAAATAATTAAATATATAGTAATTTTATATTAAAGTATAATATTGTTATATTAAAAAAATATTAACTCTAAATAAAATAATAAAAAATGGAATAAGTATTAATAAAATAATAAAGTATTAGATAAAATATTAAATAAAAATATTAATTAAAATAGTAAAATATTAAATATTAAAACAATATTAAAAACAATAAAAAAATTAAAGATTAAAAATATAAAATAATTAAATAATTAAATAAGAAATTGAACACTATTTAAAATATTAAATATTTAATAATATTAAATTATATATTGATTATCAAGTAACTGTTTTGAACTGTAAGTGTACTACAAGTGAGAGTTACATGACCACAAAATTAACTGTAGCAACAGCAAGTGGGAAAATATGAGTGTAAAAGTGAGATTTACATGACCACAAATTTAACTGTAGTAACTGCAAGTGGGAAAAGAAGAGTTGCATTTTGCAACTTGTTTTTCAGCGAAACAAACAACGGAAAATGGAAAAGAAATTTTACGACTTGCGTTTTGCGGCGTTTTGCGGCGAAACAAACACGCCCTAAGTATTTCTCTGTCTGCATTTGTGCATTTTAATCATTTCTTCAAATCAAGCCTGCAGAGATACTGGTTTTTTACTGTTTTATCTTTTAAAGCAGCTGAATTGAGTCAAGCGTCTGTTTTTCATTTTACACTAACTCAATTCTTTAAGTTTATATAGATAAAAAATAGCAATTACCATGTATTGCAAGTTCTCAAAAAATATAAACGAATCTTTCCCCTCCGCGCACCCACTCTTGTTGCCAATTTTTTTAATCTATATTTATCCCGGGATGAGATATTCCTATGCATCTTCCATAACACTCTTATCATTTTAGGCTGCTGTGCTAATGTGCCTTTTACACTGGTTTCATAACTGTTTTACAATATTTTCAGTCAATACTCTAGTACCTCGCGGCTTTCCTCGTTCGACGTGAATCATGAAAGTGTTGACTCAGGTTGACCAACTTGTCTGAGAAGTTTTTAGTCTCATTTCTAACTGCATTTATCATATATGCACTGAAGTCATATCCAACAACATCCTTAATCAGTTGTTTTGTAATTATTTCTGGAGGATGACTGAGCTAATTTTCTCCCAGCATATTCATATGGATGATTGATTTCATCTGAAGAATTGCTATTCACCTAACAAGAATGCTAATTTAATTTGTGTTTTATCAACCTGAATCTTTAGTATAATGCAGCATTAGTCAGTATCTTTGAACCTAGAATCTTTTTTATCTCACAATGGGGGAGCAACTTTGCGTTTCAGACGATATATATGGCCTTAATCTCTGTACTTCAATGATCAACATTGAGTTTCTACCGGACTTCATTTTAGAACTCTAACCCATCTTCTTGTTGTAATTTTATTTTTTTTTGAACTACCTATCTCTCACTCATTATCTTTGCTTTTTTATGTTTCTATGTTGTGTTTTGTCTGTTAGTTCTTGGAAGATGCAGAGAATAGAAGGAAGCCACTGAGATTCCAGCTAACAGTTGATCATCTCACTATTTTTCTTTGCAAATCTTAGAAAGCATCCTGGAAGTCATGTGCGTGGTTATCAACAGGTAAATTTCTTGCTTTTTTCCTGAATATGAAAAATACTCAAGTTGCATATCTTCTTGATTATTGAAATATCTTCCTTTGTAAATTAACTTCAGCTCTTGAATTGTGATAAAAATGTTTGACATTCTATTACAGATATTCAAACCTTTAAAAGTCATGCCAAAATTTGGTGCAAGTTTTATCTTCTTCTAATTACGTGTCGGTGAATACTTCTATCTCTTGCATTTTTATCCTTTTTTTTACTAATGTAATATTTTATTTCATTTGTGCCATTTTTACACTCAAGTCTTGGAAAACTGTACCATGATTTATATTTCTAGATTTGGCCCTAATTCTGAATCAATAATCATAATTAGTTAAGAGTCGGATAAGTATATATCGGGATTTGCATGTATATGATGTTATTTTTGAATTATACCAATGTGAAACGTGTCGTGTAACAGGGAAATCAGTGATAATATTACTAATCATGCTTCACCAACAAGATACGATCATTGGGTAGGGAAGATCAAAAACTATTATTTAGCAAATTGTTTGATCAAAGTAACATGCGGAGATTAATCAATCTCAATTCAATTACAAAATATTGAGCAACGTTCCACAATTAACATTAAAACTATTGAATTAAGGGCATGCAAATACACATAATCTCATGTATTTAAATGGACAACACAAAATTGATAAAGCTCAGAGATTGAGTATCAGACTCTAAAATAATTGATCTGGATCAGAAACATATCTACTGAGGTTCGCGTTTGACCTCAGTGTCCTTGTGATGCCTACTGGATGCATAGCTCTATCTTTCCTGCTCCAACATCTCGAAAATAGCTTGAATCGGGATCCGAACGGTTGAAGAGCGGCCCGAAACAAACCTGATCTGTTAACATGTCTGTACTGCAAACGAGTCTGAACTATATTGTAGCTTGCGGGTCGGATCCTGCTGTCGGGTCAAATCTGTTGCTAGCAGATGGAGTTGAAAGGTGTTAGCGAATGTGGGTCTGCACTGTATTGCGGATCCGGGTCGGGTTTGATATCAACTTGAATTGGAGTCGTATTGGGTTCTATTTTGGACTCGAATTGGGTTGGGTTGGTGGCGACGCGGCGAGAGGTAGAGGAGGAAGAGATGAGTGCAGGGCGGTGGGGCAGCCAGTTGATGTGGGTAAGTCTGCGGCCAGTAGAGGTGGAGAAGAGGTGGCGGCAAGGGGGTGGATAGGGCAACATGATGTGCGGATGGAGAAAAGAGGATAAGGCAGTTGCTGATGATGTTCAAGCTAGCAGCAATAAGAGAACAAGAGAGAGAGGAACTGTAGGGATAAGGAAAAGAAAGAGAAACTGTAGCGACATGGGAAAGAAAGAGGAGAGATGAGTTATCGACTGGTTGGCCTGCAACAACAGCTGGCCGGTAGCAGCAACAACAATAAAGAAGAAGAGGGAAGAGGAGCAACCGGGCGCAATAGGAGATAAAGGAGGTTGCGGGAGGGGATTCAGGCTGAGGCATTGGCGGTGCGGGCGGGAAAAGAGAGGGAAATCTAGGGTTAGGATTTAAACCGGGTTGGGTGAAGGGGAAAGAGAGAAAGAAGATGAATAATGCACGTTGCTATTTTTTTTGGATTTTCTATGGGATTTTTAGGGATTTTCGGGAGAACGAGATTAGGGTTAGAGCTTGAAGGGGGGAAAGTGATAGGATAAACTAACTAGAGTTTCACACTCTTAATTAGGGCTAGGTTAAGATTTCACACCCTTAAACTAGGGTTTTCATAGGGTTTCACACTCCTAAAAGAGAATTTGGGAGATAGATTATCAGTCACAAACATAATTTTTTTATCAAAATTCAACATTCATTAGTAAAGTAGCCTTTAAATAGGTTTTACAATAATTGAACTTTTTCCTCACAACAATGTGGGGACTAAAAACAAGACTTAAAAAACAAAAAAAAAAACACGCAACTAGACTCAACAAAAAGAGAGTACATACTCCAACTAAAACCAATTAGAACCATGGTGCCTCATGCGCTGATACACACGCCAAAGAGCGCGTCTAGATGTCCGCATCATATACTATGTTGTATAGATCACCAATTAGTTGCATTCCAATTAGTGTTCTTTTTACATTACAACTTGTTTCTTCCATGACACTATCACTGTGGTCTATCATATTATCATCTCCCGTACTGTTCACGGTCTTTCAGATAAAATTGAGAAGCTAGACTCAACCGGTCGCATATCTGTGAATTTTGGATAGCTTAAATCAAAAATCCCGAGCCTTCATAATGCACACGATGTGGCATTTCTTTCCACTAAAATACGGTTATGAGAGTATGAATATATCTACAAGTTTCCTTCTTAATAAATATGGGGATATATTAAAAACTGACATGAAGGATACATTATCTGCTTCTGTCTTTTGACAAGTATGCAACTCTCACTTTCACTCTGCTATAGCTGTTTCTAGTAAACTTGTTTGTCAGACTCTCTCTTCCTGGGATTGTATCTTCATTTTGCTAGAATCTGATAATTTTGACACAAACTAGTCCTATTTATAAATGTGAAGGATGGCGCGGGGATTCTTGCTCTGTCTCCCCTTAGCTAGCAGGAGCCAATATCAGTGCTCCATGTCTACCCAACGAACTTGTGATTCACATTTCTCATAGCTTCATAGTTTGTGTCAAAGAGTGTTCTTTTTTTACTGTTCTCCAGCAGTATTATTTTCTTAGCGAGTTTCTTTCATCAACAGGTTTCTAGGACCTCTTGACTCACGATTAACTAGAAAACTGTTGCAATTACCTCTCAACATAACATATTCTCTGTTCCTTGAGGAAGTTAAATATTGTATTATTTTTCTAATTGGTTGCTAGTGTTACCCTTTCCTTGCGACGAATATGTATTTGAAGGTCACTTTCATGAGCTCCTATTCTGTCACCAACTGATTGTTGATGTTGTCATGTAATTCTCAAGTCCAGTGTGGTCTTTCTACTATTTTGCAAGTGGTCCAAAGTGTTCTTTGTTTCTTTCTTCTCTTTAATCTATGCTACCGATTGTAACAAAGCTTAGCTTAAATGTGATTGAATTATTCAGAAATATTGTTTGCGTGCCAAGTATCCTACATACCAATATCAAGTCCAAAATAAATCTACACAAGCCATTCTTATGATTTTTCTTGTGCCAACTTCATCACCTTTGTGTATATGTACTAACTTGGACTCCTAATCTCAATCTTTTTGACTTGTTGCCGTCACACAAAATCCCACGTTACTTGATGTGCAAAGATGGCTTTATTAAGGCTCCTTATCTCCCTGTTTATTGTCATTTCTTCATATTAGATATATTAGGTAATAATTAGTTAATTAGTAAAGTTGTTGGGTTATAGAGTCTTGATAGCATTACGAGGTCATAGTTTGAGTATTAATTAATTTTTTATAGGGGGTTTATATGAGAGGGTTACTTTGCAATTGTGCGTTCTCTGCAATTGTATTTTTGTATTTTTTAAATGAATATTAATAATCAGAGTTAAGGTTAGGTTTAGAGATAATTGGGGAGAATTAGATGAGTGAGTTAATCTCATCTTTTCTCCTTTTATTATATAATAATAGTTGGACAAGTAGCTAATTATCGATTCTAATGGCTGTAGAGTTCCGACATACATCCTACCTTTAGAAGCTCCGATGTAAGCCTCTTTTTCTTATATTTCATTCTGCATCTAGTTCCGTTATACTTATCTATCTCTGGTCACTTAAACAGTACGAAAGTCTGACTTTGGGGTATAGGGAGAGATTCTCAAGATTTGCAACATCATATTTGCCCCACTCAACTTATTAACCTCCCGTTCAACTCTTCTCCATCAGAGGATCGGGCGGCTCTGGTGGGACGTATGACGCTATCTGATTCATGGGGAGTAGGAGCCAAGTACACGACCGGTACTGCAGGAGGGATCTCTCGTCGTAGTGATCCGTAAGTTCTGGAACTACGGGCTGATTTTGAACTGGAGGGGGTACTGGGTCTATAGGTCTAGCATCTGCTACTCTTGGTTGGCTTTTTGGTGTGGACCTGTGTCCCCTGAGTCAGGGTGGTAGATGGAGGGTTTGTTCCTTGAGCAGCAGGTGCAACCATGGTATTTCTGATGGCTACCTGCGAGGTCAATTATGCTAGCATGCAGGCAATCTTAACTAGTTGATGGCTAACTGCCTCGTTATAAAGTTGCCGATTTGCAGGGCTGTAGGGTTCACCTGGTGGTTAGAGTCAGTAGACTCTTCATTGTCCCCATCATAGATAGGGTTTCTGGTGCTTCAGTGACTGGCGTTGTTGGCCTGATATCTAGGTTTGATTCACCAATGCGTTCTAGGTCCTCTATTCTGACTAACCTCTTTGACGAGCCTCTAGTAGTCGAAGCCACCTGTGGTTTGCAAACTGACAGCGATCCGAGTCTAAGAAGGAATCCTCTTGTGCCGAACTTATGGCTCAACACTCAAGATTAGGGTAGGATGTGACACCGGTTTAATAGGAGGTTTAGAAAGATTGCAAAGATGTGTGCTTGCTGCTGTATGCTTCCTGATTAATGTCTGATGTTGCACTGTTGTATGCTGAATTAGTATACTGAGTGTAGCGCAATTTACTGTGTTCCTTAGCAGGCTATGTCTAGGTTCATTACATGCATGGGGCTCAACACGGGTAGGCTTAAGGGTTACCTTAGTGGGCTCTCGCCCTATATACCTCGTAGCCAGAAGACTAGTCGCTGGTACTGGCTAAGGTGTGGGAGTTCAGATCTATGGTCAATCATTAGGTCCGTTTTGACCTTCTTTTCCGTCCGATTGGACCAAATATTTGAAAATCTGGGTTTTGAACGGATATCTAATAACCTTTTCTTTTGATAAACCAGAACGTATACATAAATCTTGAGTCTAAAAACCTCGTCAACTCCTCCTAGTGATCTGCTCCTACTCTCTCTCTAGGATCAATGTGTACCCAATAGTTTAGAAATTCTCGACCAACCCGGGAAGAGCAGGGATATAAGACTAAGCTTGATCGTAGACCACCCTCCTGCCTTGATCGATTGCTCCATTCATCGCCTATCACGGGCACCTTGACTCCCCCCATCATAAGTAGGGCCTTTCCCTTTTTTTTGATGGGTTTCCCATAAAAGAACGACGACTCTTTAATGCCTCTGGGGCGCCCATCTTACTACTAATAATAAAGGGCTTTGAACTCGACCTTCCCTTGCCTATGCAAAACCTGTAGGGAAGTTCAGAACAAGCTATCCAACGAATCAATCTTTTGAGAGATGACTGATCTTTTTTTAGATTAAATAAAACAGATCTTCAAGGAGGTCCCTTCATCCCTTGCTTTTAGTCTTTTGCTTGCCTCTGGAAACCCCAAATGCTAGAGATGGATGAGCACGAGCCTTTTTCATTTACTGTTCAACCTGGCCTTTAAATCTTTTGGTTTCAACCTCACATGGAGAATTTTTTAGAACTGTTGCTGAATGAAGGTTAAGAGAGAAACCTGAGAAGGATTCTCTTTACTCTTTCTCTTTACACTAAATTCTTGTGTTTTGAGTTACCCATGAAACTTTCATTATTACTTATCTCCTTTATAAAGTGAGCTTGCTCGGAATCATCAGCATGGGACTCACCCATCACTAGTTGTCAATTTTGTCGTTATTGAGCAGATGCTTCTTGACTTTATTGACCTTGATAGTTGATTTGCCTCCATAGATGAAAGTTTCCTAAAGCTCTTGTATGAAGAAAGTAAAAAACACAGTAATAGAAGTGTTTGATTTTCATCTTCTATCTTAACCTCTATCTTATCTAAATCATTGACAATAGAGAAAAATTCTGCAATGTGAGACTTGATAGGTGTACCTTCATGCATGCGAAAAAAAGAGACGCTGCTTCAGAATCAACTGATTCGCCTACGAATTTTTAGATAATGATTCTGAAGTCGCTATCACAACGAGGATGCTTTCTCTAAAGAAAACTCATCTAACACTTCGTCCTCCAAGTAAAACTGAATAGCCGTCAAGGCTTTCTCATCCAACTCATGCCAAGTTTCTTCCTTCATGTTTTCAAGTTTTTTCCTTCCTGAATAGTGCTTCTTCAACCCGCTTTGGGTCAGATGGCATTTCTAATCTGTCACTTGCTAAAATTGATGACACTATTAAACTTCTGATATTGAACTTGATTACAGACATTTTCACGTTGACCTTGCTCTGAACCAATTATTGCGCATCTGACTGATATGCTTTGATACCAATTGTTACGACAGTGCAATGAAAAGCTCAAACCATCGAGCAACCAGAAGAAGAGAAAAAAATTTTGAAGTAGGAAAAACCAACACGCAATTTAATGTGATTTCACCGATCAAATAGATCGTATGTACGTTTAAGGAAGAAGGTGGAGAAACTTTATTTAATTTTAAGGGGAGTACAATAAGAAACACTGACACATCTCGCTAAGAAATTACAAGCCCTTTGATGACCGTCTAGGACAGCGAACCTTTATGACTAAAATTTCTCTCACGAATCTCTTTATTTTTCTTATTTTTCTCATACATTGAAGGCCATCCCAAGGGGTTATTCATAAATCATAGGATCATCCTAATTCTACACAAACTTCAGCAACACGAACAACACCACCTCAGAGGAGAAGGAAACTCAAGTTCAACTCAAACTAAAAACAAATCTAAAAAACTGCCAATAATGCCTATTAGTCTACTAATCCAAATTATTAGTCGAATAAACCTGCTCTTTAGTTAGCTATACAGTTGACTACTGAGATGTCTTCACTTTTTGTTGTGCCATTAGTCAACTCTTAAGATGTAATTAGTCGACTACCCTTAGCCATTAGTTGACTAGTTTGTGCACCAACTATGCAAAGCTGTTTGTTCTTGATCTCTGAAGCTTCTATCTTTACGATGTATTCCAGTCACAATCCTAACATAGAATACCCCAAAGACACATTTGAAAGCTTTAAGATCCAGTTTGGTGCGATTGGTACTATGATCATGAACAAAATATACGCAACCAAAAATTCTAGGAGGTAAATGAAACAAGTTATGTTTGGGATAAAGAACAGAATATGATATCTGATTATCAAGAACTATAGAAGGCATGCGGTTAATCAGATAGCAAGCTGTAAGAACTGTATCCCCCAGAAGTATTTGGAGCATTCATGTCAATTAACAAAGTTCATGTCATCTCAAGCAAGTGGGCGATTCTTATATTCAACCACGTAGTTCTGTTGTGAAGTGTAAGGACAATAGGTTTGGTAACTAATTCCAAATCAGACGTGAAATGCATAAAAATGAACTAAGAAATTTTTTCGCATTATCAATCCGTAAAGTGTGAATAGACATACCAAACTGGTTCTTGATTTCATTACAAAAAATAAAAGATGAACTAAGAAATTCTTTCGCATTATCAATCTGCAAAGTGTGAATAAACATACCTAACTGATTCTTGATTTCATTATAGAAAGTTTAAAAAACAGAGAGCCTCTGAATGATTTTCATTAAATATAACCATCTCACACGAGAAAAGTCGTCCACGAAGGTAATGAAATATTTAAAATCAAGTGTTGAACTAACATGACAAGGTCCCTAAATATCAAAATGAACAAGTTCAAATAGGTTACCTATCCTCTTATTGACTCTCAATGTATAAAGCACACGATCCCATTTGACATGACTCACATTCAAGAGACGACACTTGACCTAGTTCATGAACTATTTTCTTAAAACTAGTAAGGCAGGATGACCAAACTAACGATGTAATTCTCGTAAAAAAGTAGAGCTTACACATGCAACCTAACTGACACTAGTCTCCAGGTGATACAGATCTCCATATTCACGTCCTGTGCCAATCGTCCTCTGCGTCCTAGTCTCCTGAAATACACAATGATTTGGAAAGAACGTCACCGAACAATTCAAGAAGCATGCTGAAAGATAATAGATTAAACGAACACTTGAGTATGTATGACAAAGGTAACAAATCAGTAACCTTGGCGGTGCCTACACTCTCAATACGAAACGCAGTACCATTTGCTAAAGTTGTTATATGAAGTGATAAAGGTGAAGACAAGTCATCCAGATACCTTTGTTTTATATTATGTGATCAGATGCATCGGTATCGATGATCCAAATATTAAGGCTCTGCAAGTGAAACACGCAGCAGGGTTAACTAACTGTGCCAATGTAGCAGTGGATAAAGACAATGTGATTTGTGTAGCCTGAAACTATTGGGCATTTGGTATTTTTCAAACTCTTCATCTAACATAAGTACATTCCTGGAACCTGGGGGGACTTGTCCCTCTGATGCATAGGTCACATAAGCAAACTGACCAGTCTTGCCATACATTTTAGGGCATCTGGTTCTCGTGTGTCCAACCTCCCTATAGTTGAAGTAGGTCAATAACAACAACAACTAAGCCATTTATTCTAGTATTTGGTGTAGGCTACATGAACCAAAAGAGAATTACACCGGGTCGGACACATGGATCAGCTTTCTCTACTCATTTCTATCGAGCAATATGCCTTCATTAAGACCTTTAACTTCTATTTATTGTCGTATAACCTCTATTCATGTTTTCTTCAGTTTCTCTTTCGCTCTTTTAACTTGCCCTAAGTTGATAAGCTCAACTCGTCACACTGTCGCATCTGTAGGTTTACGTCGCACATGACCAAACATCGTAGGTGATTTTCTCTCATCTTCTCTTCTATGGAGTTACACCTATCTTAGTAAGAATATCCTCATTTCTCACCTTATTTATCCTCATTTTATCACACATTCAACGAAGCATGCACATCTCTGCTACACTCATTTTTTGGGCATGATATCTCCTTATAACCTAATATTCTGTGCCATATAACAAAGCTGGCCAATAGCAGTTTAATAAAACTTTTCCTTCAACCATAATTAGTGTTACAGTCGCATAACACTCCTGTTGCATTCCTCCATTTTAACCAACCGACTTAGATCCTATGGTTGACATTACTTTTGATCTTCTTATCCTTTTAACTAATAGAACCTAAGTACCTAAATTGACTGAGTTGAAGTAGATCCTCATACCTTATTGCCAATTTTCTGTCTCTGTTTCCTCTCTGACCAAAATCTTCCCCTCTGCCACCAAATCGGCTTCTATGACCAAAATCTTCTGTCACCACCAAAAGGACCTCCTCGACCAAAAATTCCACTGCTACCACCAAAATGACATCCTCGACCAAAATCTCCATTGCCATTGCCAAAATGGCCTCCTACTCGACCACCACTATGAGCTGTAAACTACCCTTGTTAACTGTTAGAGCTGATCATTCATGAGACTCGTTCCCAATAGGATTACTTCCTCCGATGAAACATTATGAAGAAATCAACAAGTCTTTGGTAGAGAGTCAACTGTAGAACTACCGATTACCTGTGAACGTGCAGGAGTATACTCTGATGGAAAACTTTTAGGAAAGTCATCACTGCTAGCTAGTCTCACTGCTTCTGCATCTTTTTCGCATCCTGTGAAATGAGAAATATATCTTCAGCTAGGGGTGGCAGACGGGTCGCGACCCGCCAGACCCGACCCGACCCGACCCGGAGTTAGCGGGTATGGGTTTGGGCTAATTGGGTTTGGGTCGTAATCGGTCGACCCATTTGACCCGATTATTAAATGGGTCGGGTCGACCCGAACCCGCCAGACCCGCTTGACCCGCCAGACCCAATTATTCTCTCTCCTCCCCAGCCTCCTCCCCTTCGATCTCCTCCACCGCCGCCACCGCCGCCTCCCCTTGACCTAAATTAAATTGGCAAAAAATATGCGTGAGCCCAATTTCGAACATGTGACCTCTAGTGTATGAGTTTAGTGTGATGACCAACCATATCACCAAACAATTTAGTAAAATAGCGTAAGGAAATTGTATTTAAGACTTAATAATCGGGTCAAATGGGTCGGGTCGGGTCGACCCGATTAAGTCTGGGTCGGGTCTGGGTCTGAATTTTTGACCCATATAATAAATGGGTCGGGTCGACCCGACCCGATTATTATATGGGTCGAGCAGTAATTGGGTCGGGTCGACCCGACCCGACCCAATTGCGACTTCAGCTTCTCATAAACTCTGTTTAAGTCTGCATAGTGTTGAGACAAGGTTTTGTTGCCCTTCTTATTCCGGAATATCTCCTGAATGATATTGAAAGCTCTATTAAGATTATTCTTTCTCGAATACAGCTTCTCAAGATGGTTCCACATCTCCTTCACTGTTGACATATGCATCACCAAATCTTGTATTTTCGACTCTATGATATTCAACAACTGATCAAAGAGAGCAGCATCCTCTCGCTCTCACTCATCTGTCTTAAAACTATGAGAATCCATGTACAAATAACTCTTCTTTCCACGGTCAGTTAAGTTAATTTCAACAATTTTCCTCTATTGTAAATAATTATCTCCATTCAACGTTCTATCAATGATCTTACTAGTAATAAACTCTGAAATAATCAGCTTGGACTCTGCAGACTTTATCATACTTGTCAAATCTGCCGTCCTTACAATCTTCCAGCCACCAACTACCTACTACAAAAAAAAAAAGGATCCTCCTAACATAAAACACAGCTTCAAAAGAAAGTACACAACTTTTCAAACTTACACATATAGCTCAATTTCCATCTCCCATCAAATCTCTCATCAACTCTCTCACACAACTACACAAAAAATGAAAGACTTTTCTTCTTTTTTTCTTTTTTTTTACAGTTTGCTGAGGGAGAAACAACAAACAGACCTTTTTTAACTCTCAGAACTACTCAAATGACTAGATGTGAGCAGATCTGATGTCAAAAGGGCGAGATCGGGTGGTGAGGTTGCTGGGCATGGAAGAGGCGGGAGGTGGTGACGATGATGATGAAAATGTCGAGGTTGCTGTCGGGGTCTGATGTCGGTGAGTGCGGAGTCAACGAGATCGTGTGGCAAGGACTATGATGATGAAGATGACAATGAAGATGTCGGGGTTGCGGGACACAAGTGAGATCAGGTAGCGAGGACAATGTCGGGGTTGCTGGACACAATTGAGATCAGGCAACAAGGATGATGACTATGACTAGGTTGCTGGACACAGGCGAGATCGATGATGGCAGAGGCGGGTGTGACAGTGAGGAAAAGAGACGACAATAAAACTGTGATGTTAGTGATGCTGGGATGCGAAGAGGGAGACGAAGGAGATCAGCGATGAGGTAGGGTTAATCTAGGGTTAAAAGCTCTGATTCCATGATAATCAAAGTTAGGTTTAGGGTTAGAGATTAATTGAAGAGAATTAGATGGATGAGTTAATCCCATATCATTTCCTTTTATTATATAATATATAAGGACTTTTACATAAAAGTCCTTATATATCTTTACTACATAACAATACAAATGTGGTTCTCCATAATTTAACATAGTATCATAATCTTAAGGTGTTTTTCTTATCTAGTCACCAAGATTTCGCTTTCTTCATGACTACTACCACGATCTTCTTCTTGTGTACCTCAAAGCTAATGTCGCTGTTATCTCCTTTGACTTCTTTCAATATTGCTATAGTAGTCTACTGCTAGAGTACGGTTGCCATCATGGAAGAGAATTTGAGAGAATTCAAGTTCTGGTATGTTTACGTGTCATATCCCAAATGAGAATCAAAAGTATTGAAATCCCAAAGGAGGATCAGGGATGATCATAGAAATTGGGATAAATTGTAGAGACAACCCTTATGCTATTGACACAATTGCACTAATAACCCCTCAACTTGTTTTTAGTATTTATATCCTTGCTTTTCGAACAATGTTAGACCTCGGTTATAATTCTGTTAGAGCCTGTACATGTGCTTTAAATGAAAATTTTAATTCCCTAACTACCTTTTAGCACTGTTATTCTTTTTTAATAACTGCTACCCTCTCTTTTCTTCAATTGAACCCACCCAGTGGCCGAGTGGCCAATAACCTCCCCTCGACGGCAATGTGATTATTACTGGTGAAGCATTAGGTAGGATGTGGTGTGCATTAGATCCAGATGAGGTTGCTACCAGTGGGTTTCCGGTTGCGATGTCCATTAGGAATACGCGAGAGTGAAGTCTCAACTTGATGTTCACAATATTGGTGGTGGTGGTGGTAGTAGCAGTCATGGCTAAAGCTAGGCCTGCAGCGCTTGGACAGCTGGAATACACAACGACAGAGTTCGGGCTCAGTGAGGTTGAGCTTGGAGTTGATGTAGGTGGGGTGGAAGAGGATGCTGGTCGAGGTGGGGGGCATATTTAGCGAAGGGTAGTAGAAGGCTAAGGGCTACAAGGGCCAGCATTTGAATCATTTTAATTTTCTAGGTTATGATTTGATATTGGAAAGTGATGGAGAGAGATTGAGGATGTGTTAGTTTATATAGATATTAATTGTACTTGCAAGCGAAAGAGGCAGTTCGGATTTTGAATTGGTCCGATGGGACATTAATTGCAAGTTCACTTTGGTCGACGACTCAAACTAAAAATAGGAGGGTAGATTGGACTTGGGACTTGATTCCCTTGAAATTAAAAAAAGAAAATATGATCATCAAACTGGATTTGTTTTGGGGGTAGTAGGCGATGATGTTGCGCTGGACCAAGGAGGGGGTGAAGGAGGGCATGCAGTGAGGTTCTCGTTTGGGAGGGTGACGACTACTTTAATGCAGGCGCCAGAGAGGGCGCGAAGATCGGTGGGGTCTACATCATAGCGCTTCACCTGCTGAACCCGATCGATTTCAAGAACTGGACCGTCGCTGCTGCCGATGGGAGGTTGTTGGCCACTCGGCCACTGATTGGGCTCAATTGAAGGAGGGGGGCAATTATTAAAATAAAGAATTAAGAGTGTAAGGGTAGTTAGAGAATTAAAATTTTCATTTAAAGCACGTGTAGGGGCTCTAACAGAATTTCTAAAGTAGGTCTTACACCGTTTGGAGAGCAGGGGTACATAGTGCTAAAAACCAAGTTGGGGGTGGTGTGTGTTTGATTTACCCTAGAAATTGTTGAGCATTGTAGTTTGATTCCAAGAAAGGATAAGAAAGATTGTTATTTGAGTTAGTTTGAGCTTCTAAGGACATGTCAGAGGGTGTTATCACTTAAGTTTCACTTAGGGCCTGTTTGGTTAAGGGTGGAAGTGAAGAATTGAGGAAGTGATAATAATTCTCTTTGGAACTTGAGAATTGGTTAGTAAGTTTTTCGTGTTGGATGTTGTTGGGAAGTGTGGTTTGAAAAATGTTTTGTCTTTTCTGGTGTTTGGATGATAATGTGAAAGTGGAAGTGAAAAAGTTGACCACAAAGTTGACCGTAAAATAATATTAAAATAAAAATTAATTAAGAAAAATAAAAAATGGACTGTAATTAGAATGCAAATGAGATTTACATGATCAAAAAATTAACTGTCTTGTGCTGCAACTTATTACAAATGAGATTTACATAATCACAAATTAACTGTAGCACTCTGGAAGTGAGGAAATGAATGTGTAAAAGAGAAAAAAGAAAAGGAAAAGGGTTTTCTTATTTTCCTTTTCCAGTGTTTGGATAGATAGGGAAGTGAGCAATTATACTTCCCTATTTCCTTACTTCCTCCCACTTCCTTGCAACCAAACAGCCCCTTAGTTTCTGGTTCACCTCTGGTTTGGTTTTTGTCGGTTCAGTTCAGTTTTTAGTCTTTTCTTTTGACTAGGTTCCGTTTGCAACTTCTACATGATTTGTTTTGCATTTCAGTAGTTTGGCATCAAGATCAACAATGCAACATCTGCACCAACATTAGTATCTCCACATCAGCAATTTAAGTACTTGTTTTCAGCACTTCAGCAATTTCAACATTTGTTTGCTTCTGAATGAAAAGCTTCATATTTTTTCCTTTATTCACCTTACACATTCACTTTGTTTCTCGTTTCTTTTTTCCCTTTGTTATTTGTCCCTTACTACAAGGGACTCATTTATGGCTTCTCCCTGTTTACATTGCCAAAATTCAAAAATCAAGATTTATACATGATTCTTTCATGAACTGTTTACGCATCAGGATCCTCCGTTGCAAGCAGAATGCTGTTTATAGATACGGGTCCAAGAAATGCGCTCATTAGTTTTTCTTAAGTAATGGTCTGTTTTTTGATGAGTTCTCTCTCCTTTTGATTTGTGTATTACTTGTCAAGAAGCTTTTGATTAGTAATTGTCAGTATTTATTTATTTCTTTCTTTTTATGTTTAATTTTTTTAATGAAGGTCCATAACTTGTTCTTTAGTCGTCTTACAACAGCATATGATATTATTAAAAAAAAAAAATTAAATGAACAAAAGAGCTTTAAGTTTCTCTGATCTTTACTACTATTATTCCAATACTCGAGTTTCATGCCTTTCCAAGAATAACTTGGGCATTACATGTCAGGGGGTCCATGGCACACACCCCTTTTTCTTCCCTTGAACTTTAAAACCACAGTTTTAACAAAGTGAATTTATTTCATCCTTTCACAAAAATACCATTATTGTAATTGATGATATTATCACTTCTACAATGTTCTTCCTTCTGATTTGAACCATTGATGTTATTTCCTTGCAGGTCTTATGCCTCAAGGATCCCTATCAGTTATCTTACCTTCTTGCGCCCTGCATGATAATGAAAATATGCATGTTTCACACCCAAACTTAGGAAAGTCTCTCTTGTCCATTGGGTCCCTGATCCAAGAACTTGGCACTGAGTTTTTACTAACAATGGTCGTGTTAATCCTTTCGTGGATGATGACAATGGGGTTTCACACCTGCAGATTCTAAAGGACTTCAATTTGGTTGGAGTCTTTCCATACATGATAATGATGACCTAATGTTATTCTATTATCCTGTCAATGGATAGACCCTTAACATTTACTCTGTATTGTCTCAATCAGCTCCTGTCATGCCCTATGTGCCCCATGGCTCAATAGTGTTGTTTTTCAAATGGCAGCAGGCCCGCCTCCGCTAATTGATTCTTTAGTGCTGTAAACTGGTTCTTTTGTTTTATTGTGATTGGATGAAAACTTATGTTCAACTTATCCTTACATGTAAGGGTTTTAAAGTGAACCATTAGAGGTTAGAACAGAGTGCCTGGGCTTTTATCTTTTCGGGCTCTTAAGAGGTCATTCATTCTATAAGGTTTTATAAAGTCATAGACTTGTCACTTGTCCATCTCCTGCTAGGAATATGAGAGGAGAAGAGGGAAGACATTTTAGGTAGGGGTGCAAGTGGGTCGGGTTAACCCGAAAACACCCCGCGACCAACCCGAAATTCGGGTTAATTGGACAGTATACTGTCAGGTTGGGTTCGGTCACGGGTTGGATTTCTCAGCCCGAAATAAGTTCAGCTTGAGTTCGGGTTGACCTCTTGGGCAACCAGACCAACTCAAACCCAATAGAAATTATAAATATATTAATATAATATAATATATATACTTACAAATTCTGAATGTCTACCCTCACTCCCGTAGCCCCCTTGGCCCTCACTCTCACAGCCGCCACTCATGAGCGACCCTAGCCTCCCTCTCGTCTTCCGGATCCAACCTAAAAAAATTCCAAATCTTCATCTTCTTCAAGCTCTTCTTCTCTCCTCTTCCCTTTCTCTTCTTCTTTTTCCTTTTTTTCACTTCCAGATCTAAGATTTGAGTCTCACATCTGTAGCAAACCACTCTCTCTGGTCTCCTTTCTATCGCTCACTTGCCGATCTGCAACAAACTAGCTTCATGTGTGATTTGTACTTTGTAATTCAATTTTTTGTTTTGTTTTCAGAGGAATGTGCTTTGAATTCGATGTGCAGATATACATTATAAAGTAAAATGTTGAATTATTTTGTTCCCATTTTTCAGGATTTTAGTGTTTGTAATTTTGTGCAGGGCTTTTTAGATACGTCAAGCATTTTGAATTGCTATATAGTCCTTCAAATCTTATAAGTTACACTAAATTGGTCCTTCTGCCAATTTTTTCATCCAAGTGATTAATTATAGCTTGATGTGGGCTTAGTTAAGGATAATTACTTAACCATTCCTCATGTTTTTGGGTTTTACAAAGAGCAAGAGGATTGGGGTTGAGATTTGTTCTACTTTAAAGAGAGGAGGATTGAAGTATGTGAGTTTACTGGGCTTTACAAAAAGAAAGATGATTGGTCTAAAATTTGCTCTCCTTCAAAGAAAGGATGAATGGAGTTGTGGCAGGCCCTATGTAGCATGGACACTCCTATCATGAAGCCGTACCATGTCCGAAACATATACGACACGCGTGTCGGACACATGTATCGTGTGTATTTTAAAGAATTTGTCATGTGTCCGCATGTTGTGCCCATTTCAATGTTGTCGTGTCTGTGCAACATTGGTTGCGAGTTTCTAGGTTTTAAAGAGGGAAGAAGGATTGAAGTTTAGGCCTTAGGGTTTAAAGAGTGGAAGAGATAAGCATTGTGTTTTTGATCGTTGGGGAAGATGAGTAGAGAAGATGAATTCAAGTAGAAAGAGCGATCTAGGTTGTTCTAGGTCTAGGTCTAGGTCTAGGATGGGTTGAGTTTTAATTCAAGTGGAAAAAAGATGGATGAGTTCACTTAATTTCTACATGACAAGTATATTATGGTCATAATATGTAAAATTGTTGAAGTTAATAAAATATTCTCTATTGGATTGAAACTAACTAGAGGGACTAGTTTGGTGTAATTTATAGGATTTGAGAGAGTAAATAGCAAATCGAAAGATTTGAGGGACTAGTATCAAAATATGAAAGATTTTAGAGAGTAATATCTAAAAGCCCTTTTGTTTAAAGATCAGAATTCTTTTGCTTAATAAAAGATTTTGTTTTTATTATTTTGTTATGTTTACATTAAGTTACAAGCTTTAAGATTTGGTTAGTATTAACAGCCCAACCCGACCCGAATTGCACCCAAACAATTTCAAGTCGGGTTGGGTTTAGGTTGGGACGTTCGGGTTGGAGTTGGGTCGGGTTTGAGTTCGTCAAAATATTAGAATTCAAGTTTGGTCATGGGTTGGCCTTCAACCCAACCCAGTTGCACCCCTAATTTTAGTTGTGACTAGGTCCCATGGGGAGCTGGACCTGCTTTACTTTACTGTTTATAGTAATAGACTTCATCTCCTATTAGGAACATGAGAAAAGGGAAGGGGTTTTAGGTGGTGATTGGGTCCAACGTGATGCTAGACCTACATTCCCACTTTATTCCTATTTATCCTCATGGATGTTGTTCGATGTGGCTAAAGTTAATGTTAATGCATTGTCGTGTTGTCTCACTCAAATACACTTGTCTTCCAAGGTCCAAGACTTCTCGACTTGACCAATTTCATCAAATGCATTCGTGTGGTCCTTCAAAGCTACTCTATTTTTCTGATCCCATTATGATTCATTTGGCATGTTTCTTCACAGTTTCTTAGTCTTTATGCCAGTTGTCGTGTAAATTCAAATGTTTTTATACTTGTAAATTTCTCATTTGCCTTTAAAATCTGCATTGTGATTTGTCCACTCTTGCCTGTTGATCACCATAGGTCTGCATTCCATCTATAATTAATCTTTGTCTCCAATTCTAACTTGGAGTATAAAAGAGCATATTTAGCATTTACAAACTTTCACTCTAACGCACAATACAAGGTCATTGAGAACTCACTAATATCATCCTTGAAGAAAACCCAGATATTTGTGAGAAGTCCTTTCCATCATTGCATATTTTTTACTTCTTTCTTTTTCCATCCTCTCAAACATAGAATCTTCTTAATTCCATTTTGGCCTAGGAACCACTTTATGTTCTTTTAGCCCATTAATAGCCCTCAATGCTCTTAAGACAAAATTATAGCCTTAAATTAACATGAATGAGCCCAAATTTTACCAAATAACCTGCAGATAAATGACTGGTTCAATCCAAATCACTTGCAGTCCAAATGACATAATGAAAATCTTTATGTAGCCATAACCTATATGCCTCCCCTTAACCAGTGTTCTAAACAAGGTTTAGGCGGTTGCTGTGGGCGGATAAACATATGCAGTCTTTGCTCGCATGCGCGTTGCATTATGTGCTCCAAAAGAAACGGGCAACCCATGTATGTGGGTCTATGTGTTTTATGTACCAACATATGTGAGCCGTCAAATATGCAGTTGTCACTTATGTGTATGGCACATTTTTTAAGTAGTTATTAGTTACTTAATGTCTTGATGATGATTGATGATCAATATGTGTGTAGTTGCTTTGCTTACTAATGCTTTGTAGGAGATGGATGATAATCGATGAGTAACAATGAATTGTTAAGAAATAATTACGTTTTTAGTGCTTTCTTCATTAATTGTTTAGTAATTCAAGTTGAGGATTTTACTTTTGTGTGATATTTTTAATTATTAATACGTTGATTGATTAGTTAACTAACATTTTATTTGCAAACAAGTTCTCTAACTTGTGTTTCTGTAGTAGATTGGATGGCTAATGTGATTACTCAAAGAGATAAGTTTTTTAACTTTGTTTTTAAAATTTTTATTACTTTGACTTGTTCATATGGTTTATGGTCTCTTTTTACATTAACAGTTAATGTTGTATATGAATTGTAGTTATTTACTTATTTTGTTGGTACAATAGCTTATATTGTTCATAGTCATAATTGTACTAGGTTTATTTATTTTTAGAAACTTTTTAGAAACTTTTGGATGGCTAATAATGTTTTTTTTTTTCATGATTTTAGGCATTTATTAAATTTAAAGAAAAATATTATGTATAATTTTATGCATGCATGCATGTATGTAATAAAACTTCATTACTGCATAATTCTATGTATTTCGTGTATCGGCACATAACTGAGTATGCAGTATGCGTTGCTAGGCCATGCGCATAATGTAACCATCTTTCAGAACATTGGCCTTAACCTTTGTGAAGGCAATCCAATGAGCTTCTTATATAGGAGAAGTTCTTCAAATATAGGTAGAATCATTGCTAAATTTTGACATGTCCTCTTGAATACAAGACATTTAACATGCCTCAAATTTTACCTATTAGTATTTAGCACCTTAAAACAACATTGAAACATGAACCGTAACATTTGGAGTCGAGGAAACCAACTCACTTATGGTGCTTGGTTGGGAACAGGAATTCACTGTCCACTCATGGAAAGTTGCACTATGTAGACAACATGTTGTCAACTATGGGTCAATCCCTTTTTGTAAGCCCATGGTTCGAAATATTGACCGAAACAGATATGCATTGGTGATGTCGTATCCAATTTTGGACTACCCGATACAATATCGGGCCTTTAAAAATCGGTATCGACCGAATTTTATAAATATTTCCATTTATTTATAGTTTCAGCTGATATTGGGTTAATATCGACCAATACATGTCGATATTTCCCAATACAACCCGATAGAATCCAACTGAGTTTAAAAATGGCAAGAAATAAAAGAGAAAGAAAACGGAGGAAAAACAACAAATAGGAAGGAAGATGAAAAGAAAAAGAAAAGGATAAAAAATAAAAAGAGATAAAAGAAAGGATAGACAATTTTAGATATTTTTAATACTTTTTAAAATTATTTAACGAAGTGATCGATATGGCGGAGACAAATGACCGAGTTTGCCGATTCCCATACTATAACCTTCGGCCAATATTGACACGATGCGGAGATTTCAAACCATGGTTAAGCCTTTTCAATTTACCTCAGTTAACTTTTTTTCCCCCCTTCAGCAAAATGCTATGGTAGTGATTTATGATGAGGATGAGGATGATGATGTTCATACACTTGGACTCCAAGGAATAGTGGAAGAGCCTTTCAAAGTTTATCCTTGATAATGACAATTCAGAGATCACGGCATTATCATTTGAGCAGGCAATTACTTAGCGTGCGCTTTGTGTTGGCTTGATCAGCCCCATATCATGCTCACGTGTGTGCCTATGGCTTGATGTTATACATTTTTAAATAGTTCCTGGTCCATCTTAATTGTAGTTCGGTGTTAGGTGTATCCAACTGTTGTCTAAGCTGATCCTTGAGGCAAAAGATGTAAAATTCTGAACGTGTTATGGGCTGGCAAGTGCAAGCTTGAGTACACCTGTACTTGCCCCACTTCATAAAGGTCACACGCATGCATGTTGAGTGAGGCCCCTTGGGCATTATCATGTTGTGTGATCATGAGGAAATATGGGATTCAGTTGAAAAGAAGCTTGGGGTCTTAGTAGAAATGAAGCCATTCCGGTAGTCAGCGGCTGTTTTATGATGACATGTGTTTTCCAAAGAAGAAGAGATCTTGTTTTGGGATATATTTGGTTCTGGGAATGATGCTTCTATATCAGTAATCTCTTTGGCTGGCAGTGATTGAAGGGACTTTACTTTAGGAGAATAGAAGTCAGAACTGGCTGCAACAGAATATAATCATACCAGGATTTGAACTTTGAAGTCTTCAAAGTTGAGGATTTCACTTTAGGGGATTAACCTGAAGAAAAAGGTAGGGGTTTTCAGATTTCAGAAAAAAGTGTAAATATTACATTATCACCATCTATTGCAAGTATAGGGAAGAAAGTTGGTTTCCCATAGAAATTGAATATATTCTGGTAAGCATCGTATTTCACACAGTGTATTACTTCTCCTTCCTCTAGTTATACCTGAAAACTTGGGTTTTTCTTAAGCGCCATGACAAAAGAAAGGGAATTAATGTTTGTCCCAAAGAAAACCAGCAAGATGCGTGTGACCTTCCAGTAACAGTACACTCCTTTGCAAAGCCGACATGTAACAGCAAGAAAAACAAATAACTCTAAAATGCTTATAAATAAATCATTTGTTAGGACCAAACTTCTTGGACTTTTGCTCTATATTCATTTTATTCTAGACCCTTCAATTCATCTATAGTAATAAACTCCTAGTCTTTAGCTTTCTGGTCCCTGGAGCTATTAAGATTGTGATCTGGTTTCCATCTTTCAACAGTCTGTGTCCATAGTTTTCTAGAGGTTTATCTTTGGTTAAACAAGCTATTTTCTGTTGAAATTTCACTTAATGGACCACTTATGACTATGATGTTAATCTTAGCTGCCGCTTGCTTCTGACATCGAGTAAATGATCGGGTATTCCAATGACATAACAGAAGAGAGCAGAAATGAATTGTATTGAAATATAATGTGAGATGTCCCAATTTCAAGATAGTTGTTTATTGGTCCCTACTGAATTCCATCCCATGCTGCCTTGTATGCACGGAACTAGACACAAAAATCTAATATCCTGTTGAGTTTAAAAGACTACCATAGCAATTAGGTAACAACTATATTTAGAGATATATTATCTGCAACCTTCTCACTTGATGGATTTATCTTCAGAGCTATAATACCTTATTGTATTTTATTTAAAGGCGCACACATGGATTGCTGTGGTGGATGAGTTCCTTGGGCACTTTATGGTGCCAACGGGTCATGAGACAGTGGAAATCAGGGATTTAAGTAGAATAAAATTTTAGTTTGATTCTTACGGTAACTGTTACAGAGTTTTTTTTGTTCTGGAATAAAAAATTTAGCTGGTCTTAACGTGTGAGAACACTATATTAGGCAATGAAATTCATTTTCTATTAGATTTTATGTTCTTACAATGAAGTCTTAATTCTTATTTTGCATGGTTTGCTAACCTCTACAAGCTTAAAATTCTATCATTTACTACTGGAGCATCTTGAAAACCAATTGAGATGTTGGAGATCTTTTCTTCTTAAAGCCAATAATCAACGTCACTTTCCTTGTTACATGTTACTGGTTAGAAGAAAAGGGTTAGGCAGAAAGGTTCATTTTTTATTGTTAGAAGCATTATTTTATGATAAATTTGGTTTCTAGTAAACAACTCTGAATTTGGTTTTAGGTTTGGGATTAATATTAAATATTTTGTCCTCTTTGTTTGGTTTTGAACACTTATTCGGAAATTATTAGTCATATGTTCGATAATATTTAGGTTAGTTGAAATTTTCCACATTTATGGACTAGTTATACCAGGGTTTAGAATCAAAGGTTTCGCTATCAGTATTGCCAATAATTTTTAGTATAAATATTGGCAGTAACGATTGTCGATATCGACAATATTGGCCCCAATATCGGCCGGTATTATAGAGTGAATATCATAATGACCACCTCAAACCCTGATGCCATATTGCTGATATATATCAAAATTAGCCAATAGTTGAAACCACAATTGGCATCCTATCGATAAAGTTTGATAACTCCTTCATTCAAGCTTGCTTAACCTCTGAATGAGGAGTTAGGTTTCAATGATTATTATTTGAAATTTGGTTGGTATACGTTGTTAGCTCACTACCTGTCTGGTTAAGCTTTTGGGCATGGCTTGAAATCTCGATAATACCAGTTGTAGGTTTTTGGTATTGAAATTGGCAATATCGGTTGTTTTGGCTTATCTCGGCAAATATTTGATCGTATTGAGCTTGAACTTTGGTATCATGCGAATTTCAAATCTTGCTTTTTGGGTAAATAGTTTTCTTAGGTTTAAAAATCACAGTATAAGTATTGGCATCGGTCAATGGTTTATAGTAACAATATCATCAATAATGTTATCCCAGTCATCAATGACTGCAATACTCGCCGATTTTACAAGGTTGATATCGTCTCAGTTAACTAAAAATACATTACCAATATATATGGAATCAGACCATATTTGAAACCTTGGCTTCTGGTCTGTATATTACATCCAGCTCTGAAAGGTACTGTCTTATGTTTCCCCCCACGGGCCAGCCCCCCTAAAAACACACCCACCCACACCCCACCCTATAATCTGTTGCAAAGGAGTCATGTTTGAGATGGAGCCCTTCCCACGTTGTCCAAAAGCCCACATTACAATTACTGTTATAAAATTGTTTTTTGACAGTGCTAATAAGCCATTTCTCCGGTCAGAACTTAGTTTTCAAGTTCCTTTGCTCCTATAGAACTTCATTTTCCCATGAACTCGAGAACAAAGATAGTATACCTTTATGATTATTGAAACAGTTGATTAGCAGCCACCAATCCTTTTCAGAGAAATAGTGTGGTTCAGCATTGCAACTGCTAGCATCATTTTACTTCAGGGCGTGGGCGCGTGTTATTAGGTTGGTTAAGATGTAAGCTGGGCTTTGTCTTTCAGAACTCATTACCTATAATTTTCAAGTGGGTGATTTGATTTGAACAACATTACAACTGTTTTTGTAGGTTGCCTTGTCACTTAGTAAACTCTCAACTCTTAACATTCTTTGTCTGTAGTTGTTCCATGCGTGGTCCAGTTTGTTGACAGGATGAAGAAGAAGATGAAGGAATGAAGATGAAGGAATTAAATGCTAGAGACTGGCAGCCACACCCATTCCCTTCAAAATAGTTGTAAATATTGGTTTCCCCCTAAATCCAAACATTACATAATGCTAAAACTTGATGTTGGAGTCCTAAAAGACTACCCAAATCAACACATGACCAAGATACACAATTTTACATATATCCACAATTTTAACACCACTTCATGATGGGTTTGCCATCAGAGCTATAAACAATTTTAGACGGTTAAAAATAAGAGAAGTGCACATTCTCTCATTGGATGTTAGAGATTGCAACATAATCTTTGTGTGTGTTTTCTTGGTCGAGGAGGAGGTGAGTTGTCAGGTCTTGGTTCATCGTCTCCTGGCTTCCCGCTCTCTTCTCTTCGCTTTTACCCCACAGGACAAAGTAGAGACCAATCATGATGAGGATAGATCCAATGAGCCTGCAGTTTTGGAGCAAAACAAGGAATTAAAGAACTTATCTGATGGATGAATATTATTTGTTGTCGTATCATTAACCTATCTTTGTCAACTAAAGAGCTATTTTTATGCAGCTATCATTCACGCATTATGCACATTATGTAGTAAGATTTTGATACTTTGAGATTATTGAATTTATTTATTTATTTATTTTTCAATGCTTACCCTCCAGAGTACAACTGGTCACCAAGTACGAGGGATGCCATGATGGCCACTGCAACTGTCTGGACTGGCTGGAACACAGCAACAAATAGGGGGCCTCCTCTATCAATGCACCAAATCTGAAGTGAGAAGGAGATGCCTGATGCCACAAGGCCCTGGAGAGATGGAAGCAAAGGTTGCATAAATTATCTGGTACCTCCTATGTTGAAAACTTTTACAGATGCTGAAATTACAGCATATTAATTAGTTTGTGAAATTACAGCATATAGGATGGTGCAGAGCTCCCCTCCTGAATGGACTTTCCACCTCTCGATGTCAGTTTCTGTGAAGGCCGCGATCGCCAAGAACTGGATCAGCCCAAAGAAGACGGTGAATGCAATGACTGAGAGCCTGGCCGGGTACTGCTTCAGCACTGGAACCTGCCTCATGAAGAGAATATTCACAATCTCAGTATTGAACCATTTCCGGTTTTAACTGTTTCGATCCATGTTCATTTAGGTCTATCTCTAGTTCTTTGTTGCTCCATAAACTATTATTGATGCGAAATTGTTTCGTTTCTGTGAGGATTGATGATGGATATCGAAATGGACCTGAAGGACCATCCAGCCTGACCAGCCAACGCAGTTTCCAAGCATGTAGAGACAGCCCAGAGTCCAGTTGAGTATCTGGCTTGAAGAAGTGATTGCTGCCAGGGTGAGGTGTGGGTGGGTGGTGAGGAGAGGAGGTCCCTTGTAGAGAGTAATGACTGTGGCTCCTACAATGCTGCCCACAGTTTCCCACAATCTTTGCCACCCCATGCCTCTTCTTTATGCTCACTTGCTCAAGCCTGAAACCCCGCGCGCGCGCGCGCGCATGTTATTGAGATTCATGACATGATGTCAAAATTGAGTTAAAACAAACCTTAGAGCTGCAGCCATGGCAAAAGTGATGGCTGGCACCGAATTTTGTATGGCAGATGCATAGGTTGGAGACAAGTAATACAATCCCAACAGATAGAATCCTTGATTAGCAGCTATCCTGAAAATTGGGAATAAGAGAGAAGAAATTGTGGTTAAGTTTTGACAATTTTTTACCCAAAAAAAAAAAAAAAAAAAAGTATGATCGGCTTTTCATACCAAATTTCTGGCAGAGGAAACTATGGACAAGAGAGGGACTTACCCGCATATTGCGAGAAAGAAGAAATAGACCAGCAAAGAGAAGGTAAGAGGTGGCCTGTCCTTCCTGAGGGAACAAATGAAGCAAAAAACAAGCTTTAGAGACATGCATGAATTTAAAATTCCAGAAGGGATCTAATGCAAAATTTAAGGCCTGCTTACTTCTCAAGGAAATAGGCAAAAGGGGCCAACAAGGCAAGGGCAATGACATTCCTGTAGACAGTGAACACAATCTTGCTGACCCCCATGTTGAGTGCAGCCCTGGAGACAATGTGGAACCCTGCGTAGCAGCACTGTAGTGCTAGCGCACCTATGAAGAGCTTTGCCTTCTCTGAAATCTTCGAGTCTCCCCTCATGTCTATTTCTTCTGTAGAGGATAAGATTCTTGCCTTTTTTGGGGTGCTTTCTTGTGGTGAGAGGAGATTGATTATTATTAGCAAGGTGCTTTTATAGCTGCTCTCATTGATTGCTTGGACTGTGACCGTGTTTCTTGTGTCTCGCTGTGATTGGATCCACGACACTGGGGAGCGGATTTGTCAAGACTGTCATTATTTTTTTTTTGACAATTTTATCTTGAATGAAAGTCTAGAATACACCTTCTTCTTTTTTCTTTCTCCACCAGCCCGCCTCCTTCTCTGGTGATGTCACCCTCCTCGGTGCCCCCCCTCTCGCGAACAGATGGAGGAGTGGGGGGAGGGGAGGATCGGGGGCGGTGCGCCGACGAGGGGGTCGCCGACGGGAAGGGAGGCTGGGGGAGGAGGTGGTCGTCTGCGAGGGGGGCGGGCGGGGGTTGCTGGCGAGGGGGAGGTTGAGGAGCAGGGGAAGAAGAGGATATTTTGGTGTTTTTTGAATTTTATTTTTATGAGGGGTGTATTTATCAAATTTAAGAGTGTTTTGATCTTAGGGGGGGTGCCTTATTCTTCGGGTTGGCAATATCCGATCCCATGGGACGCCTTCACTGAAACCTTTTTTGTACCCAGAAATGCTTTTTGTACCCCGCCTCTTCTCCCTGTGTTCCGCCTGACTGGCATGCCACGTGATTGCCACGTCATCTAAAAAATTTCAATATCAAATAAAATCCTCTCCCTCACACACAAAATATTTCCAGTCCAGATCTGAGCGGGAGAAATCGTCGCTCGCTGCCATCCGCCCCGCGCTCTCTCTCGCTCAACGATCAGAAAAGGTACGATCTTGGCCGCCACCGTCCGCCCCCGCCGCTGTTTCTTGGTCTTTTTTTGGTTCTTTCTCTGAGCTCCTTGCCCCAATTTTTTTTGCTCTGGGAATGTTCTAATTGTGTCAGATATGTTTTTCAGAGAGAGGAAGTTGCTAGGAGAACTGAAATCCTTCTTCACCGCCGCATCGTCCCGTCATTTTTCAGAGGTACGATCTTTGGCCTTGATTGGGATTGGTTTGAATTGGGTTCTGATTTGATTGGGCTTTTTGGAGTTTTGGAATGGTTTTGGTGTTTTCAGGTGTACTGAATTGTTCGAACGTGAGTGATGGTAAGGTTGAATTTTGATTGTGGGGTTTGGGGAGAAGTAGATGGAGAACTTGTTTATGTGATTTCAGTGGAAAGGGTGCTTCAAATTGTAAGATTTTAAAGAGGTAGCTTGTCTGCAAACAAGAGATATTCTCATTGTTGCCACGTTACTGTTGGGGTTGTGTCTCGTATCCGGTATATGACTCTTCGTCTACCGCATGGATTCATGCATGACCTTTTGTATTCCCATGTTTAGGAAGACTAAATGGTAGCATGCCTCTTTGTCTACTGCATGACTCCTTGGATTCCCTATCAAATGGGATGTGTAAGTGGTGTGGGCTACCACTTATACATATAGACCTCTTTGAAATGTAAGGGGTGGCTTGGTAAGAATGCAATCCTCTCATTGTGTGAGAATGAGAGAGGGATGTGAGAGAGTGTTATGAGATCGAGAGAGCGAGGTTAAAGAGATGAGAGCTCTCTTGTAATCCTTATAATATCTCTTATAGTGATCTTTTACATCAATGCTTCGTGGAGTAGGCCGAAATTGGCCAAACCACGTAAAAATCATGATGTCTTCTTCTTGTGTATGTGTTATCTATCTTGTATGCTCGGCGTTGATCTTGCGGCTCGTTGAGATCGGATTTGGGAAGGCATTAAAATCCCCAACAGTTACAAACTCAGATACTAATGCAGAACCTATTAGTTTGTCTTAAATGTTTTAGCATTGGTTTGCAATTACGTGATCTTAGAGATACATCATAATATACTATTATTTTTTGTAAATATAATGTTTGTGTGAGTACTTTTATTACCAGAATATTGAGATTTATGCAATATTAGTTGTCATGTTGTGCGTTGCTTCAGTGAAAACTTTGTTACCGTGCCTAGTGTTGCTTCTGGTGTGAACTCTGTTGATTCATCCAAAGGTTGTAGCTCATGATAACATTGTCGACCTTTTCCTATGGTTGATGGTTACCCAGGCTTATGGTTACAAGTTACAGAACTAGACATATCATTGTTCGGTCTCATATCCTTGTTAGAGACTTATAAATTTCCTTCTTTCCTTCTTTTTGGGTAATAAATAATTGAAAATGGTACTCTTCATCTTAACCTTTTCTTTTTAAAAGAAATACTAAAATTAATATTTTGTTGTGTTATTTGTAAAAACAGTATGACAGATATTGAAGATTTAGATAACTTAGAAGATGTTGAAGATTTGAATAATTGTTTGGTTGATGAGAATGAGGAATAACATCAGCACATTGAGCCCAAAGTTGGTATGAAATTTGATGAGATAGTTGAATTTTATGAGTTCTATAAAAAAAGTAAAAGACCATTGGATTTTCAATGAGAAAATAATTCGCAAGTAAGAATGTAGCATGGATTGTTAGAAGTCTAATTCTTACACGTTCTCAAGGTGGCAAACATGATAATACTTTTCAAAAAATTTTAAAACCCAAGCGATTTACAGAATTGAGTGTACTACTTAACATCACGATTTAATCTACATGGAAGATGGGAGATTTCTGTGGTTATTCTTGACCATGTCATAAGATGATCCCCTTAAAAAACCGTTTATTTCATTGTAATCGAAGAATTAGTGCAGATGTGAGACATCAAATCAATCTCAATGACTCATTAGGAATTAGGATGAATAATTTTTTGGCTTACTAGTCCATGAGGCAGGTGGATATAAGAATATATTGTGTGATGAAAAGGATTGCAAAATTTTAGTTGAAGAGTTAAGGCGTCTACGACTTGGCAAAGGAGATGTTTCAATGATTATGAGATATTTTTTCGAGAATGGTTACAGAAAACTTAGGTTTATTTTTTGACATTAAATTGGATATTGAGAATCATTTGAAAAGAGTATCTTGGGTATAGATGGTAGGAGCAGAGAAGCTTACAAAGAGTTTGGTGAGGTTGTCACTTCTTATACCACCTACTTAATAAATAAGTATGATATGTTATTTGCTCCATTTGTTGGTGTTAACCATCATAAGCAATCAATTTTACTTAGTGCATGTTGATTTCAAAAGAAGAAAAAAGACTTGTTTGGCTATTCAGGAAGTAACTTGAATGCATGAATGGATGTGTTCTGCAAGGAATAATAAGACCCAGATAGAGTCATGAAAAATGCAATTGAGATTGTTTTTGCAAACACTAGGCACAAATGTTTGTGACATATAACGAAAAAGCTATCAGAAAAGTTACAAAGATACACTAAATATAAAACCATCAGTTCTACTAAGAAAAGAGTGGTGTATGATGTATAAAATTCAGTTGAGTTTGAAAGCATTGGAATGAAATGTTTATGTATGAATTGGAGGATTGTGAATAATTGAGTGAACTGTTCAAGGAGAGAAAGTGAGAAGTATTTTGTTATGTCAAAAATAACTTTTGGGGAGGAATGTCAACTACTTAGCAAAGTGAAAGTATGAATGCATTTTTTTTGATGAACTTGTCCATTAAAGACAAGTTTAAAGCAGTTTGTTGAGTAGTATGAAAATGCATTAAGAAAAAAGGTTAAAAGGAGATATGGGCTGATGTTGACTCATTTTCAAAATAAATACATACTGCAACTAATTATATGATGGAAAGACATGTAACGTTCCACCCACGGCGGGTACGTGGTGCTACTATGATGTACATAAGCAGGAAGAAAAAACCTTCACATATGTACGCTAAGCATTAGTACAAGTAATAATCAGAGTGTGGAAGCATAGTGATAATATACATTCCAATAAAATTGTACAAATACACAATTATCACAGAGCGCGATCCAATATTATAAAAATATTAAATCATGAAAGGTGCGGAATTTAAATCACAAAATATGAACAATACAAAAGATGCTCATAAACTACAAAAGAAAATCCTGCGATCTGGTCAAGAGTGAGGAGGGAGGGAAGGATCTACGACTGATTTGTCTTGCGAAGCAAGCGTATAAACGCTTTTGCTAACGCACGTGGCGAAGCCACGCTCACATGAAGCTAAACGTACGCGGCGAAGCAAGCATGTGAACGTCTTGCTAACGCGGGCGACAAAGTTATGCTCGGGCGAATTTAGCGGTAAAGTGTTGAGCCTTAAGCTCACTTACCAAGTGGAGCGAGTAAAATCTAAAGGTTAAGCTCGAAGACTGAAGTATAGCCTTCATGTTGAGGCTAAAGGCTGGAGAAATGAGAATGTGAGAGAGAGAACGTGAGAGAGACGAAATAAAGAGATAGAGAGAGAATGATAATGGGGGAGAGAATGGAAGAGAGAGAGTAAAAGAATAAGAGAAAGAGAGAACAAAGGTGAGAGAGGAGTGAGAAAGATCCAGATGAGAGAGAAGTGAGAGCAAGAGTGAGAGGAGAGAAACTAAGGGTGAGAGTGACAGAGAGAGAAAGGAGAGACGTGAGAGAGAAAGAGAGAAGAGAATAAAGAGAGGAGAGCGGGAAAGAGAGAGGAAGAGGGAGCAAAGAATGAGAAAGAGGAGGAGAAAAAGAGAGATGGAGAGAGAGAATGGAGGGTGAGAGTGACGGAGAGAGAAAGGAGAGACGTGAGAGAGAACGAGAGGAGAGCGGGAAAGAGAGAGGAAGAGGGAGCAAAGAATGAGAAAGAGGAGGAGAAAAAGAGAGATGGAGAAAGAGAATGGGAGGTGTGCCGAGAAGGGCTGGAGCCTTGGGTGGCGCGACTAGGGCTGGCCGGGCGACAGCCTGACGGGGGCTAGCACGGTTCAAAGACTCGGCCGAGTCGGAGAGGAGTCGACCGAGTCGTATCCGTCTCGGCCCGCTCCGAGACGAGTCTGAGTCACGAGTCGGTCGACTCAACTCAGAGGAGACTGATTAGGCCGAGAATCGGAGTTGACTTGGTCGACTCGGCATTATGATGATAATTTTATGCCTCATCACAATTCAATGTGGAAATAACTACGTAACATGTATTTATGAATGTAGTTTGTTTGATTTACTATATTGTGCATGTATTTTGATATTCTTCTACCGACAACGCGTGTATTTATACTTTCGCTTTATGTTTAGTGTGTTAGGTGATATATTTTGGATATGTGGTACATGAATGTGGATGTCTACATTTTTTAAGATTTGTCGTGATTTTTTCAAATTTTTTTAAGCTTTTTATGTAGCGTTTTGTGCGTATCGTCCGATACCGATCCGTCTCAGTGCCCGCCGAGTCGGCAGCCGAGACCGCTTCTTGTGAACCATGGGGCTAGGCTGCATGCAAGGGGCCAGAAAAGAGAAGAGAGGAGGTGATGGAGTGGTGGCCAGGAAGCATGGTTCAAAGACTCGGCCGAGTCGGAGACGAGTCGGCCGAGTCGTATCCGTCTCGGCCCGCTCCGAGACGAGTCCGAGTCACGAGTCTGTCGACTCAACTCAGAGGAGGCCGACTTGGCCGAGAATCGGAGTTGACTCGGTCGACTCGGTATTATGATGTTGATTTTGTGCCTCATCGCAATCATGCAATGTGGAAATAACTACTTTAGCATGTATTTATTAATGTAGTTTGTATAATTTACTATATTGTGCATGTATTTTGACATGCTTCTACCGGCGATGCGTGTATTTATACTTTTACTTTATGTTTAGTGTGCTAGGTGATATATTTTGGACATGTGATACATGAATGTGGATGTTTACATTGTTTTAAGATTTATTGTGATTTTTTCAGAATTTTTTGAGCTTTCTCTGTAGCGTTTTGCGCGTATCGCCCGATACCGATCCGAGTCGCCGAGACCGATCCGTCTCAGTGCCCGCCGAGTCGGCGGCCGAGACCGCGACTGTGAACCATGCCAGGAAGGAGGAGGGGGATGAGGAGGAGAAGAAGGTGGTGGTGGTGGTGGTGGTGATAGTGGAGGGGATGATGGTGGCGTTGATGGAGATGAAGTTGGTATGACTATGATGGTTGAGGGGAGAGAGGAGGTGGTGGAGTGGTGTTGTGGTGGTCGACCTTGGC
Source organism: Agave tequilana (assembly GCA_038442645.1). Taxonomy (NCBI): domain Eukaryota; kingdom Viridiplantae; phylum Streptophyta; class Magnoliopsida; order Asparagales; family Asparagaceae; genus Agave; species Agave tequilana. The sequence continues at coordinate 21,026 of JAVJIF010020279.1, read as the reverse complement.
GGAGGAGCTGGTGATCGTGGACATGATGGTGGTGATGATGGAAGAGAGGAGAGGGGATGCCGGGGGTGAGGTCGCCGGTGGTGGTGGCTTGGGTGACCACGTGGTCATGGAGGAGAGGGTGATGGTATTGGTGGCGGAGGGTGGTCGGTTATGGAGAGAGGGAGAGGAGTTAGAGAGAGAAAAGAAACAAGGAAGAGAGAAGATATGAGAAGAAAGGAGAAGGATGTGGAAGGAAAAAGGAAAAGAAAAGAAAGGAAAAAAGAAGAAAAGAAAAAGGAAAAACAAAAGGAAGAAAAAGAAAAGAAAGGAAAATAAAAATAGTAATAAAAAATAAAATAATAAATAAATGAGCCAAGCTTTGGGGCTCGGGCTGTGCTCATAGCCACAGAATATGGCCCACAGAATATGAAAAAATAGAATACTATGAGCGAAAAGTCGGGACACGTACGTATTCAGAGAATTGGGCGTTACAAGACAGATTTTAGAAGTCTACAATTTATCAAAATTTAAAGAATTTTAAGCTGAATTAACTGGGAAGATTTACTGTGAAATAGTAAACTATCGGGAGGGACCAGAGGTGAGTGAGTATATCATTTGAGAGTCTTTTTGGTCGGGGGATGAAAGAATGATTTCAAAATTCTTTATTGTTTCCTTTCATGCAGAGAATTGTGAAGTTTAATGTACCTATAAGTTATTTGTGTTTAAAGGTATACTTTACAGACATGCCCTTACTAATTGTATCCGTCATGAAGTCAGCTTACTTCCATATAAGTACATTCTAAAAAGGTGGTGAAAGATGTATGGCGAGCCCACTCGAAAATGAAAGTTAAATTTAGTAGTTAGGAAATACAATCGAGCAATTGTACTATCACGAGCTGTGTCTTGTCTTTAGCGAGGTTGCAGATCTGACAGCCCCAATCAATTATGAATATGATGGTGTTAAAAATTGAATAGACCAGAAGTAAAAAAACTACAACTAAGTGAATCATCTTTAAAACTAAAAGAAATTTCAAAGACTCGTGAGTTTGTGAAAGAAGAAAAAAAGATGAAGAGGATGGATGGGATCCACTATTACAGACTCGTAAAGGGCAGTCTAGAAAATACAAAATTAAGCATGCAATAGGCGACGCAAGAAGAAATTAATCATGATGGCAATGTGTCAGTGAATATTAGAACTCAAAATTAGACACAATAATTCACATAATCTCAATTCAGTGTTGGAACTTTCACACAAAGAGTGTGGTTTCAAATTCTTACATGTTACAATCAAATATGGTACGACTATGAGGAATATATTGGCTGACACAACAACTCACACGATTTCAAGCGGTGTTGGAACTTTCACATAGGAGAGCGTGGTCTCAATTCCTTACATGCTACAATCAAATATGGTGCAATCATGGGGAGTGTATTGGCCGACACATCAATCGCACAGGAACATTCTTTGGTAAAATATTCAGATGTACTGTAAATGTTTGTTTTTCTTTTTAATTGTTATAGGATTCTAACTCTGCATAAATGTTTGTTTTTTCTTTTTAGTTGTTAATTGTTATGGGATTCTAACTCTATGTATGGATTGCAGAAACCCCCCAAGAAGAGACATTGTCATGCACAATCAGAGAAACACAATGTGTTCATCTAATGGTAAGATTCTAGCTCTCAATAGCAAGCTTGGTGTTTTTTAAATTCTTTGTCTATTTTCTCAGTATGATGGAAAAAGACTAATCCTTGGCCTCTTTTTTTATTCGTGTTTACGGTGCTCTCTTCAGCTCCAAGCCCTTGAAGTCAAGAAGTTAATGAATATTTTGGTTGTCATTGTTGGAATCTTTATTAATTATGCTTATTGTTATGTAATTTATATTAAATCCTAGACTTATTAGGATGTATGTAATATTGTTGATACTCTGAGATGAGCAGCATGATCTTGATGTATATCTGCATGTGTGCATTTCTAGTTTGATCACATTACTGAAATGTCTAATAGCAGTTAAAGTTTGTAGCATCAGTGTGGACTGCAACATTGACAGTTTAATGAAATATTTGTTCATATCTTTGTCAAATTATGTTCCTTGTATGTCTCAGTTTATTGAGTCAGACTTGTGTTTGAACAATTTATTTCTTCATTTTGTTGTTTGGTGGTGTCAAAGTTTTGATGATGGCTTGATTTCTTTAAACTTTAAAGAGTGATGTTTTGGGTCTTAAATATATTGGTTGTATCAGCTATCACATCAACTACTACATGAAAATTTCTGAGAAGTTGAATGGTTGAGAATATGTACATGTTCCATGTCATGTATAGGTCATGGGATAAATTTAAAATTTCTTGTGTCACTAAGATTGAAATTTCATGAGTACATATTTATGCATTATCCTCCGTGCTGAGGTCACTCTTAGGAGGGGTCGCACTAGCATGTCAAAAGGTGAATCTTTAGAGGGTATCAGAGAGAGTGGTGTGTCAGTGAGCTTTCGAAAGCTTCAATTTGCCTAACGCTCTGAAAATCTTGTTGCAGCTTTTGAAAGCTTCATGAAGCTTTTAAAAATAGTTTGTTCAGATATCTGTAGGTTGGTTGAATCTTTTGAAAGTTATATGTCAGATATTTCAGTATCTTTTCAAAAGTTATATGCCAGTTTATGGAGATCTGAGCAAAATGCTTTCAAAGGCTTCTATGAAGCTTTCGTAAGCTTAGTGATATGTCCACATACTGACACTGCGACACATGTGCGCACACTAATACCTTTTGAGGATTTTCACCTTTTGCTACGCATGATACACTTTCGAAAGCTGTATGCCAACATACATACACAAGTGCAATTGCAAGCTTGCAAAATTACATAAGCAACCAAATTACAAAATTCATTAAACTCTTCCGAGTACTACATCTCTCTCAATTCATTCATTCATGTGACAAATAATTTCTTATTCTCATACAATAATAATCTTGACAATCACAACTAAAACAATCACTCACAGAATAAATGTGGCGCCCCGATCCCGGAGGGTACGGAGACGCCACTGCGACGTACATACGCAGGGCGATGGAACCATCCCGTATGTACGCTAAGCATCAATACAACACAATACAGGATTCAGAGTGCGGAAAATACGTGATATTATACATTCCAATACCAAAACAGTACAAGTACTTAGTTATCACGAATTGTGACATAATATTACATCACCAGGTACTACAAAAGTAGGACTGTACAGAAATACAAAAGATAAACTCACGAGCTGGAAGAGTGAGAATCTCGTGAGCGGAAAAGACTAGGCGGAACTACTGCTGATCTGCCTGCTCCTCGAGGTAGGCCTGATCCTCAGCTGATGGGTCCACCTCAGTCCAACCTGACAAATCTGAACATACAAATCCAGGGTTGTTAGTGGGCAACCCAGCGAGTGCATAAAGAAGCCAAGTGGCAAATATAAATAAAAGTAAGTGCATCATGCCAAGTATAATGTACCAAGATAAATAAACATGGAATAATCACAATGAATAGCGAATCATGAAATAAAGCATGTGTAGCAGGTCATGTAATCAAGTTAGCAAGCATGGGGTAACTAAATGGTAAGTAACAGTAGTCATGTAGCCATAAGTCAATTATCAAGTTATTATTATTAAGACTCGTTCAATTTGTATGTTTCGGTATATGACCGGTGCCATATACTTCCGCATACAAATCAAGCAAGACTAGTTATTGGAAATTGATGGGGAACGACGAACCATATTTAGAATGGGTCCCGTGCATGCCCGGGACAACGGTCCAGGAGTATCCGGTACTGAGCCGGAACGTACCGCTAGGTACCGGGATTTACTATATGCCCGAAGGTCTTATAATACACCCGAACAGGAATAGAGTGTCACCGTTCCCCACAGGATATACCTAGGGGATTATAGCACACCCGGACAGGCAGGCAGGGGGGTAGGTGTAACAGCCTATTTTATTAATTGTTATTTATTAATTATTATTTCCCATAATTTTAAGCATCGATTATTAATGGAATTTTATAATTCATTATTCTTAAATTAATACCAATGATAATGAAGTTGACCAAAGAATTTACATTTTATTATATGAGTTTTTATTTTATTTTATTTGGATTTATAGCATAAATTAGAATATATATAAAAATATATATATATATGTGTATATTATGCCAAAATAATTATTATATAAGAGTATTTGAGGGTATATCTTAAATATGGCAATTTTGGTATACATTAATGTATTCCCAATTATACATACCTAATTAATTATTAGGTATTTGTATTTTTAAAATTCTTTATTAAAACTTAAGTGAGTGGAGGAGTTAGGTAAGCATGAGGGGGGTGAGGTGTAAGGTTAGGATCAATTTGATCCTAGCCTTGGCCAAGTGGCAAGAATGATGAAGGGTTTAGCTTTGTAATAAGTTGGATTTTGGGGGTATTTTTGCAAAAGAAACACCCCCTTACGTTCAGATCAGAGAAGAAATTCTCTTCCCTGAAAACTTAACCTCTTCTTCTCTGTAAACTGAATATCTTCATCTCAAAATACCCTAATCTCTCCTCTCTCAAATCTCTCACTACCCAACTCTCTCTCTCTCTCTCTTCTCTCTCTCCTCTCTCTCTCTTTCACCCTCCCAGCCGAAGCCAGGAGGGCGGCCGGCCGCGCGCCACCACCAGCCGTGCACGGCCGCGCGGGGAGGCGGCGCAGCCGCGTGGGAGGGCGGCGCAGCCGCGCGGGAGCCGGCGCCAGGCCGCGCACGACCTGGTGGGGGGGGGAGGGGGTACCCGATTTGGCCAACAATCGTGTAGAAATTCAGATTTTGGAATCGTTTTTCATAAGGTACAAATCAACCCTAATTCTGAAATTTTGGTTCCAATTTCTCTTTTATTTCAGAGGTTGATAGTTGGGCATAGATCCAATAGAAATCAACTAGTTATTTCTATGATGATTGTTGCATAAACTAAGAATTTTGCCTTGTCTTGTTACTAGGGCTTGAGTGGGAGAATTGATCAAAATCGTTAGTGGGAATCCACATATCTTGGTGAGTAAATTTACATACTCACTCTATATGCTAAATTCACGAATTTAATTCATGCAAGTATTATATGTGACTAAGAGGGATTTTAGGGAGAGTACAATAGATGAGTGTAGAGTATCATGTAAATTAATTTACATGGAATTGGTGCAAAAATTAAATTTTATTAGGAAGTAGTTGTATAAATATTGTGTTATGTGTTCATAATAATTTGATTTAAGTTAAGTAGTATAAGTAAAGCGAGTGGTGATGGGTGTGTATTAGAATGTAAGGGTACCTTAGTAGTTGTGTTGCAAGGTATGTATGTGAAATGCTTTAGTCATTAATTATAATACCTTGGCAATCCCGCATGAATTACTTTATACTACTTATTATAGTAATACACATATATAGCATGATTAAATATATTGACAACATGTGAACATATTGATTTGGTGATTTTGTCATAACATGTTAGTTATGTAACCTCGCCATAGCATATTTTTGTCATACAATGTATGTGTGAGTTGCTTGTAGAATTTATATGTTGTTATAATCGAATATCTATGTATGTCTTATAAGAGGAGGAAGGGGCCGGGCGGGAGCCGGTAGGAGGGGGGGAAGACGGTGAATAACGTATTTTTGTTTGTTGCAATATAGGAGGAAGGGGCCGGGCGGGAGCCGGTAGTAGGAAGAAGACGGGGTGCATGGGAATCACACTTTAATATCATATGAACATGTAGGCTTCTTTCTTATACTACATAAATGAGTCATTATTGTACTCCAAGGAGGAAGGGGCCGGGCGGGAGCCGGTAGGTGGAAGAAGACGGGGTTTGGAAAATGATACCCTATAATTAGGGTGATATGTGATTGTGTTATAGTAAGTAACAAGATATTATGTTATCAATAATTGCTTGGAATATAAAATTGTTAGTCAAGGTTTGGGCAAGGTAAGAATGCTTGTCTAGATATTTTCTTAGAAGGATCAAGTATTAATCTTGTTTTGGTACACTAGGAGAAGGAACTTTTATTCTTAATGAAAGCCTTACAACTAAGACTCTTAATATTCAATTGAATCGGGTGGCATTTCCATTCATGCATGGTTTCTTTGGACTTCACAAAGTATGTTGTGGAAATATATCATGTTGTTATCCTTTATAGAATGTTTATGTAATTTACTCGCTGAGCCGTCGGGCTCATTCCTTTCAATTCCTTTCTTTTCAGGTCTGGACAAAGGTAAAAGCATAATGTAACATGGAGTAGTCATGAGCAGAATGACATATGTTTCATAAAATCCTATTTTGTTCGCTATGTGTATGTAACCAAGCTACATGTAAACAATACCTAATTGAATGACAATTATCGGAATTAAATATAACAATTATCGGAATTAAATATAGCATGGCAATTATTGGAATTAAGTATAGCATGGTGATTATCGGAATTAAATATGACAATTATCGGAATTAAATATAGCATGACATTTATGTACTAAAATCACCATGGCAAGTATTAGGCATTTTAAAATATTCACATGTCAATATCATGATATAAACACAAGGGTAATTATTTTTAAATTAATAATAAGCACTCGCCTGAAACCGGGACGAAAATACCGGTTAAAGTCCAGAAAATCGGCGACCCGCACGAGAATCTACTAGCCCGTAATTACATATATTAGAATATATACTTATAAATATTCATAAAAATTATTAGAGAGGGAATGAGAGAGGAGAGAGAGGAGAGAGAAGATTGTAGGAAAAAGAGAGAAAATATGGTTTATTTTGGAATTTGTTTGGAATTAAAAGGAGGAGGGTATTGATGTAAATATGGGAAAGTAGTTTTAGGAATATGGTGGGGTATTATTGGAATGTGAGGGAAAAGTGTTCTTATATTAGGGAAGAAAGAGAATGAAATGAAAGGATTTAAGGAAAGAAAAGAAGAAAAGAAAGAAAAGAAAGAAAAGAGAAGGAGGGAGGGGGTGGTCGGCTCCCACCGCCGGCGGTGGCCGGCCGGCGCGGCGGGCGGCGGCGAGCAGGGCGCGCGCGCGAGGTTGGGGGGAGGAGGAAGTGGTGTTGGGTGGTGTTTTGATGTGGTGGTGGTGGTTTTGATGGAGGTGGAAGATGGTGGTGGTGGTGGTTGTGTGGTGATTGGAAGTTGTGGGGAGTTGGAGAAGGAGGAGGAGGTGTTGTTGGGTTGATTAGAATGGAGAATTTGTTGGTGGTGATGGAGAATTTTGGAGATGGAGTTGTGGTAATGGAGGTGGGTTTTGGAGAAATTGGAGGTGGTGGTGGCTCTTGGTGGTGGAATGAGATGGTATTGTGAAGAGGAGTTGTTGGGGAGTTGATTGGGGGTTTAGAGTGGCCGGAGGTGGTGGTGGTGAAGGTGGAGGCGGCGGTGGAAGTGATGCGTGAGTGGGTTGTTTGGAGGAGGAAGATGAAGTTGATTTTCTTTGGATTTTGGATTTATGTTGAAAATGGAGGATGAAGTAGTTTAATAGGATGGGAGGAATGGGTTGAATTAATGGTGTAGGGGTGTAGGGCTGCGGCAGCCCATGGCTGTCGGGGGGCTGCGGGCGGCGGTGGTCGTGGATAAAGCCGGTAATTAGGGGGGAGGAATTAATAATAATAAAAGAAATGAAATAAAAGTAAGAAAATTGAGAAAAATAAGAAATTAAAAGAAATAAAGTATTTAAAATTTTTATTATTATCTATTTTATTTATTAAAATTTCTGTAGCATAAAGTAGGAGAGTAGAGGACGGAAAAGCCAGAAAAGAAATCGCCAGTAAAATATTATTATTTAAATAAGTCAAAAATTTGACTGTTTCAGAAACGTACCGAAAAATTCTCAAAAATAGCAAATATTATTCTAAGATACATGATGAAATAGGATTTGAGAAATTCGATGTAGTTTTCAAATTAAAAATCCTGGAATCTTCCGGCAATACCGGCCGCACACCAGAATCGGTCAATTTTGATAAATTTAGAAAAATCTCAAAAAAATATATTTAATAGAAAATGAAATTCTAAGAAGTACTGTGAAAGCCGTTTCTGAAAATTCAAACCTATTTGAAAACTAAAAATCTGGGAATCGGTCAGCGATACCGACCGACACCGTTTTGGAGATTTTGCAGAAAAATTTCAGAAAATTTCAGAAAATCATGAAAAATCTAAAATATTAGAAAACAGTCTCTGAAACTAAAATCAGTCAAATCAGACTACTAGAAAGTCAAATCGGGTTACTGGCTAGTATCGGGTTCCCGGTCCGGGTCAGGGCTTACTCTCGGTCTGAGAATCCAAATCCGATACTCAAGAACATAAGTAATAACAACTCAAAAACATATACAGGAAGGAAATTGAGTAATATGGTCGAAAAAATTTTGGGACTCGTATCTGGGTACGTATCTCGGGTACGGGGTGCTACAATAAATTTCAAACTTCTAAGTAGATCTTCCACACAATTTTAAACTTTGTCAAATTTTTTCAAAATATTATTAATTGATCTCTCTATTCTTTCTACTCTCATAGACAGACCGTCTTCAATCTCTTTTCTCACCTTCAAGTCTTCATGTTCTGAAAACCACTGAAAAAGCCAGCCAACCTCCTTTGAAATGAAGTTTGCACACCCATAAAATCTCTTATCTCTATTATTTTCTTTGTAACAAGTAAAATTTTTAGCCTCCAAATAACAACGGCACTTAAGATGATTGATGCTCACTGATGCATAACTCATTTTGAACCTGCAGAAGAATCAACAAATAGAAGAATCAACACTCATAGTTATTGATATATATGTTTCTAAATAAAACAATCATGCTAAATAGATCAATTTCATGGTAACTAACCTCAAAATAATTTTTTAAAACCATTTTTACACCAATAAACTACCTATCATCAAGGAAGCAAACATGTCCTAAATACTTTGTAAAGCCAAAACTGAAGAAAATATCATAATCAAACAGTTAAAGCTTGGAGTTTATTGTTAGCTCAAAAATTCACACAATAACAATGCACAATAATTGTCCACATAACCGAAGCTGAAGAATAACTTTTATGTTAGCATGACCACCCGCTCATGACCCATTGCGCGAAATCTCAACCCAAATCACAACCAAAATGCAACTTCGGCATAGAAAAACTCAACTCAGGGAAATACCAACAACAAGGCTAGATCTAGAACCATATCACCAGATCCCACCATGTAATCATCTAAACTCAATCTAATCTAAAAAGTCGAGCAAAAATCAATCAGATCTCTCTCTCTCTCTCTCTCTCTCACACACACACACACACACACACACACACCACACACAGATGTAGACTGAAAATATTTGTGTGTGTGAAAAAAAGAGGGATTTTCTGTGAGTTTGAAATTTTAAATGACATGGGGAGAAGAGGCGGGAGTCAAATAGCATTTCTGTTTGTTTTTTTTCCCCTTTACTCAGAAAATTTTCTATTATTTTTCCTGACACCGTAACATTAATAACACTAAAGTATTTTAGCTTTTAGAAAAGGTTGGTGACAAGCAAGAAGAATGTTTGCGGACTCAAAGAGAGATTTGACCAGCAAGCAAATTGTGGCATGTGAAAACAAATACTGCATCTTTCTCCTCAGCATTTCAATTTCGAATCACTTTAACTGGTCCTCGGGAAAATTTCACGTATCTCCCATGACAGCAACTCCACAATCATTTTACCAATCCATCAAGAAGTGTCATGGATCTTCATAATACATGAAACAAGAGAAACTGTTGCGAACGAAAGAATTACGTATTAAGACATCTACATGTGCATACATACTAGAGCCATAGCATTGATACACAGTTAATTCAACCCCATTTCACGTGAGATACAGTAATTTGTACACAAAAAAAAATCTCTGCTGCAGGAATAAGTCAGGTGTCAAACTAATGATGGAAACTGCAAACGTGAAGTTGTGAACAGGGAATCAAATTGTCATGTTGTCCTTCAAAGGTGGCAATGGTCTCCTGAGACTTTTTAATATGGCGTGAAGACCATAAACTAAAACAGCTTTCACATGGATGAAGAAAACTCCATTGCATGTAACAAGATCTCACAAATAATTTTATGCCTGCAATACCTCTAGAGCATCCTCGAGGGGTATGTGACTACGTGCCTATATACAATTCTTAGCACATGCTCAATTAGTATAATCATTATTTTTCAGGGATAAGTAGGATAATCAGTAACATGTAGACACATAAAAGAAGAGAATCTTTAAGAAGTTACTAATATCCTATAAATGGTGAGAGTTCATGGCCCTCAACTAAGTTCAGCATCATCCGCAAGATTCTTGTATGATCCTGCAATCAATCGTGATCCCGATTGAACTGGTAATGATTTTGGTTGCCAGGAACAAGATCCTTGTGCTGATCTCATGATTTGATCAAATCTTGACCACTTCAAATTGATCACGACGATTTGAAAAACAGAACGTTCAAAATCCAATTGCCGTTATCAAGCTCATGTGATATTTCTGAAGCAACTCAGCTAATAACAAATACAAAAGAACCAGTTGGACCAAAATCCAGCATCTACTCCCTTTGACCCGAAGCTTAAATCTGCATGTCTGATCCCGGCACCAGATTTGGCCAACATTACAGTTGGAGAAGAAGCAACATGAGCCCTGCCACTGCCATTTTACTTTCCTGTGGTTAGTAGGTAGCAGAAAGTGCAAGTTGGAGGAGAACCACCATTATCCATCTCCTCCCTATTATGGGAATCAAAACCCCTAAGGCTTCTTTATAATTCAGATACGGGGCGCTCAGTCATGAGCAGCACTCTGCCACTTGGCCTCTACGCTGGATGCATTCACTGCTCAAAAACAGTCGAAATTTACAGAACTAAACAAAGCAAACGACCAGAATACTGAAGATCATTAGAGATCTTTAAACTGCTAAATTGCAGGGTTTGGCTGCCACCAACCAATCATAACTGAATAGTTTGTCTGTTGGCCACCAGAGAAATACAATGAATAAGATTAGGATAAAGCAGAGTCAAAAAAGATGCTAAAAAACAAATTATTAACATATTATATAAGGGCCCATATAGTAAGATATAATCATAGCAAATGAGCATGGAATGATTCTAGAATAGCAAAAGAAACTAAATTAGCCCAACTAATGTACTAATAATGACAACCCCAATAAATTGACAGTAAAACCTAAACTGACAAGGAATGCAAAATTCCGCTTGTCATTTAATTTTTTTTTCAAAAAGGGGCTGTGTAATAATGATGTAGCGATCCATAGCCAATTTCTTCAGAATCCTTGGAGTACAATGCATCTAAGCCATTACATCCTAATAATGACACAGTAAATCAGCAGAGGCGGCCTCACTCTAACTTGTTTGAAGAGTTGTAACAGAGAAGAATTAAACTATAGCATACAAAAACAGAGTTAGAAACAAAAAGAAAAAACCTATATCAACATATGCAATTTGAGTGCTCAGGTAGAACCACTTGCCCGTAACTGTGCCTTCAAAATATTTTCAACAAAAGGTTTAATCAGCGGTAAGAACACATAACATATGAAATCATGGGTTCAAAACCAACATAAGAAAAGGCAGTAAACAGTCCAACAGCTTACATAATTATTGAGCAGTGGATCAGATCAACACACCACATCAATGCAAGTGAATAGATATTGTGATTAATTGCATGTAAGATATAAAGTTTGTTCAGTTTATTACCTGCTGGAGATATCTGATTTTGAAATGGATCTTCCAGGTGACCTATAAAAAGATATTCGGTAACATCCTCATCTTAGACCAGTTACCAATGCATTCACCCCACTCATTAGCTGCTAATAAAGCTACCTGATCAAGTGAGAATGTAGAGTGATAACATGCTCCACATTTGCTCCATCACAATGGAAAGATAATGGATCTGAAAGCATAAATGATGTTTCTTCTAGCAGACATTTTGACATGGAAACGACTGTCTAGAAAAAAGGAAATGCATTAACTATGTTATAATAAAAGGAAACCAAAATTGCCTATGTTTCTTGTCTTTCTTCAATTAGTAATACATTCACCAAGATTACTGAGCAGCCATACAAAAATAATTGGAGCACGTGTCATACGACTCACGGATCAACAATGATTACCCAACTGCCATCACAAAGCAGATGCAGATTCACCTATTTGCAGCACAACCACAAGAAGATCTCTAGGAAAGAAAACTCATCACTTGTCACCAGAAAGAGCATTACCTCCATTACCACCTTTTTGAATACTCTGTGCACGATGAGTGAACTAGTGAGGCTACTGCCAATGCAGTTGTTTAAGAACGAAGGTGCGGGGTATGTTTGTTAGCAATACTAGCATTCACCAGATGTGGAGCTGAACCCGAATTCAGTTCTCTTGGGCTCCCTGGTGTTGACTGGCTCATTTGAGTCACAACTGGGGAAACAACTTGTAGAGGCGAGCTTACAAGCTCTTGTTGCTGCCAGTATAAAGAGTGATGGGGTTTCTCCTCTTCTAGCTGTATACGCATCTGCTTTAGGTGTTCATGCCTTTTGCTATCCATGTGCCCAAGTGGTGCATTAGAAGGACCAATCCAGATGTTATCTGGGTAATGGGACTGACCAATGTGGCAGCTTCGATGTGCCCGGCCCACGAAAGACCCATCTCTTGTTGTCCTAAAAATTCCATTAGTTAACTTATTAATTGGTATACCATCCATTACTCCTGTATGCTGGAAGCTTGCCTGCCTTGGCTTTGACCTCGATCTTGCTTGATCTGGGGAATTTCCTCCATTGAGGGACTGGACATCAGGCTGACTAAAACCAGAAATTTGCTGAAGATTATCACCCGGCTGAGACACAGCCAAGGCAGACAAATGTGCTCCCATGCCCATTTCATTGCCGATAGCTCCAAGGCTATGCATCTCGCTCAGCAAAACCTTCTGTTGTTGGTGTTGCTTCAGTAGATGTTGCTGGAATTGGACACTGTATGGACTTATAGAACTATTTGGCAGTTGGCCACCCATCTGTATTTGTGAATTACCCAAGGTGTCTTGAAGACTCAGCATGGATCTCTGATTATGCGAGTGATGCTGCTGCATGGAACTCTGACAAGCAAAAGTGTCATACTGATTTGGTCCCGTCGAATTAAAACAAGTAGGATCTGTTATTGGAGTGCGTATTTTCTGAGGTGAGAATAGGTGAGGAGGGTTTAAATATTGAATTTCTGCTGCCAATATTACCAACTTGTTTCAGGGACTGGACAGTATCGGGTGCATCACAAGAGAGAAATGTATCACTAGAGGAACCAATATGCAGAGAGTTACCACTAGAGGCATCAGCAAAACTGGTCCGAGTGGGTCGAATTTCATCATTCTTTAGTTTGTATCCTTCGCGTTCCATCTGCACAACCAGAAACCATTTCATAGTATAGAGAAGATTGTAATGTGTTCCACGACTATAATAGCTGGTGTTCCCACCTAAATCATTGATTCTCTCATCCTAATAATTTGCAATTTGTAACAGTTTCAAGCGTCTTTTAGCTTCAGGTATATCACATATGAACCCCTGATGCAAGAGGCACAAACCTAAAGTCTGCCTGGTTGTAAGATCATTTCCAACAGCTTAATAGGCTGTATCCAATTATAGAGAACTACTGAAAAATAGTATTGAAAGTTGGCATATTCTGGGTAAATCCTCACATCAGGTTGACCTCCAGTCTATGATCACTAGAATAGTTGGTTGTCAATAAAATGAATAGACTGGAAACAAAAATTTGGCAACATGCACAATTGATATCTAGATCTAATGAGCCATATTTTCATCCAACACATAAAGACCTGCCTTTCAGAATAAGAGTAGGGACATACCAATGAAATGAACTGATCAGCAAATAGGTCCGCATGGTGCTAGGAAAAAAAAAAAAAGAATACCGGGACTTGTGAGTGAGAAGAGACTACAAGTGAAAGATGCTTATTATTGATAAAAAATAAACAACAGAAGACTCACAGGAGAGGGAAATTGTGCGATATGTATGCTGCCTTCTTGTCCAAAGATCAGTTCTGCCCCAACCTCATGGTCATCAGGCCTCTCAGATTCAAACAAGATTAGTTTCCAAGAATCAAAAAAGCAAGCGGACAACTATTTTCTGTAAAGGAAAAGAATAATGAGGAAAATCAAAAAGTCAGTATAACCTAATTCCTAGCGGAGGAACAACTTACCTTGAAGAACATATCTCACATGCACAAATGTCATTATACGGGTCTTGCGGATATTTCTGTTTCCCCCGATCAGAAGCTTCGAATACACATCTTACCCATCAGAGGTGTACATTCTTCAAAATTTTCCGGCATTAGAAGGCTGGTCATGTGGGCAAAGGGGAAATGGCATATTGGCTTACTTGTGAGACTTTCACCAACCCTGTTTTTTTCATTGCTCAACCCATGCCTAAAAAGAAACAATACTAAAGAATCAGTCTCACAGAATCCAATATAAACAGAGATGTCAGGCTACTACACTACAAAGACATTTCTCAATTGCCTTCATAATTAAAGGATGTAAAAATAACAAGATGGATTACATATACCTTGTAGCTACCCTAACAATTTTTGAGAGCCTCTCAAGAGTAGAAGGATCACCACTACCTCCAGATAGAGGTAGCACATCTGTGGTCCCTGTAAAGAAACTCTTTGAACATAATTGAAGACTGCTGTCACTAACAGTTGCTGAGGATCCACTGCAAGATGTAACTCTGATATGAACTTTGATATATTCTTTGTGTTCCGTGGCAAAGAATGGATGACATCTGAACCTGCAGAAGCATTTACAACAGAAGCAGAAGGTACTTGTGCAGCTTTATCCACGTGGCATCTAATATCTGTAACTTCTGTACATGTGCTATAAGAAGCTCGAGTAGGTATCCTATGATTTTCACCCAGATTTGACACAGGAAATCGAACTGAATCCCTAGCTGAAACAAGGGGCCCTGGGTTGACTTCCTTTTCCGAGAAGTACCAGCCTTCTTGGTGCCCTTCTCAAGAGAAGGGCCAGTACTGTTACCCTGTCTCTCACGTGGCAGAGAGCTTTCAAATGATAATGGTTGCAGTTGATTGGATTTATCACTTGCAACTTCCAGAGCATGGTTTTTCTTATCCACCTCCGCCTCTACCTTGGGTAAAATTTTTATTCCAGGAAGTGTTTCTTTGACACTATACCGTGGTCCTCCTTGCTGTGCTAAGGAAGGCATTTGTGCTTCTAGCTTAGGAATTCCCCCCAGTACTGTTCCATTCATTTCTGATTGAGGACAGCTGACATCACAAATTCTGGATTGCAGCATGCCCTGGAACCCGATTTGCTTCTCTAATGGAGTAATATTCTTCTGTAGTTCCTTCTCAAACAGGATATCCCTTTGACTCGAGGAATATTGAAATAATTCGGTAAGGGTGTACCTTTCTTTAGCCTTTTCGGAGATGGTTCATGCACAAGCTGATACTCACACCTATCCCTCTTTTCAGGAAGAAAAGTGAAATCTTTCAGTCTGTTGCTAGAGCCTTTGATACTTTGATCGGGTGCTAACACAGAATTGGAATTGACTGCAACCACGTTGGCAGCAGAAGAACAATGGAGTATGGAATTATAGTTTGTTCCGAATGCTACTGGTAAAGCATGATCTGAGACATGGGTCATAATAATATCATTCTGCTGCACATTTGGCATACCCCTCAAGATGGCATGCAGATCTGAAGAACATGTTCCACCTAGTGGCTGGGGTTTTAAACTATCACAACACCCATTCCTTGAGATGTCTCTTGCATGGGTTATATCTGCAGGATCGAGGTTGATTTCTGGTACATCATGCTGCTTTCTCGTTGATATGCCTTTAGACATACCTAAATCAAGCTACATCCAAGAGAAAATTTAATAATACTTCAAACCAGTTGAGAAAAATCTACATGCAGCTATGAAATACTTAAGCATTAAGACCTGCTTTTTAAACGGCGGTCTGCAGAGTCTGTTTAGCGATGGATCAGGGCTCAAAAACAGCTCTGGTTGGAGTGCCTTGGTTATCCGGGACTCAACTTCCTGAAAGACAAACAAAAACTGGCAGTTAAATGTAACTGATGCAAAGGAAGCCATCAGAAAGTGTAGATGTACCCAATTCACCAACCAGTATATCATTATAACTCCATGAAGCATCTAAGATTGAGGGCAAGTCCTTCACAACATTTTCCATGCCCATTCTTAGACAAGCTTTCTGAACTTTTGGAAATTCATCTCCTGAAGAGTCATTATCTCCCAGTTTAGACAAAGAGCTCCGATAATCCCACACCTGCATAGATTACCTCATTTGGTCACTATACACATAGAAACAAAATACTTGTAAAATACAAACAACAGTAACACTATCCCCATATGGGCATGCAAAGCAGTGCCAATGGAGCAGATACGGAGGACATTAATGTATCTATATTCATATTTGTTTTTGTGGCCCAAATACAAATATGGTGCGATCTTAACGGCTAGAAGCCAGTAATGTCTACCACTACAGCCTATACAGATGAAATAATGTCAAGATAAATGTAAATCGTCGATAAAATGGGGTAAGAATCTACATCAGTAGTTGGGCCCAAATCCTGGCCCTCATCCAGTCAGTTCATTTGGAAAAATAAAAATTTCCAGAGATACCTATGTACAAGTGTGCGCGCGCGCGTGTCAGAAAACATATAAAGCATTTTCTCAAAAACTGGTTCAAACTGAAAAGAGCAGCATTATCCTGAAGTCCCTCTCCACCTTAGTTTGTCATGCTTATAACCAGTGTTTTGAAATTGAGTACAACACTATCAATTAGTTGCGCGCGCGCGCGCGCGCGCAGACACACACGTATAAGCATGAGCTTTGTGTGTGTGTGTGTGTGTGCACACGCGCGCACGCATATGTGCACTACATGGGATAGGGACAAATGCATCTGCAAGCATGCGTGTGTCTACATGTGCACGTGTACGGTGAAGCATTGTTGTAAAAAGGTCCACTCAAGGGTAAGTATTGTTGTAAAAAGAACCCAGTAAAGCACCACTTAAGTCCCCGCTTACGCTTTGTCTGTTTTGGGACGTTTTACTCCCTGCTTCAAGTTTTAGAAGATCTTCACATTATAAGTATCAGTTTCTTATGTTGATATTTAATACTGCCATTAAAATTTTAGCATTAATTTCTCATATGCTTTATTAGTTATGTAATTTCTAAATTACTTTTTCAATTTATCAATCTATTTTTAGAAGGCCTTGGTGTTGTTTGCCCCTCATGCCTAAGTCCCCTTGTTGCTTCACTCCTGCTTTCGCTTTCTACAACATTGGGCTGAGTGTAGTTAGAAAGTATTTACATATATGATGCACATAGATACAATGTCCAAAGTCATGAAACAAACAAAAGAGGACTCATTTCAGATCTATCAAACACATAGCATATCTTAATTGTTTGTGCATCAAAGCTAATCAACTTCCATTATGAACTAAACAAAAATATATGACCTGGTTCAAGAGAAAGAAGGCAGTGCTCTTGCATATAATTTTCCCCTCTAATATTTATTATTCATCAAAGCCAAAATCCACAATCAGATCCAAAATCAATTTCAAAGACCAAACTAAGGTCTCATAATAAGTCAGGATACAAAATTTAAAATATATTGGGTATTGATTAGCCAAGAACTACAAATATTGGTTAATTGATTAATCAAGAACTACAAATATTGTGTTCAGGCCATAGTTTGAGTGGAATTTTGAGTTGATAGGTTTGGTTATGGTCTTATGTAATTGTTCTGGGTATAAATGAAGATGTAATCCTTCACAATTTAGCATGGTATCAGAGCCCTAGGACCTTTTTACCTCTGTCCACCATCACCTGATGCACCCTGATCATCTTTCTTCTTCTTTTCAATCCTTCTCCCACCCCCACCACCAAAAATGTTTTATGGTCATTGGTACTATTCGAAGGACAAGATAAAAGAGAAGCTGAAAATCTAGTGATCGGACGACTGAAATTGTTTTATTCATATCTTGGTGTATTGAAGTCTTATTTAGTGATCTAAGAGTTGATATACTTTTTGGCATTTCGTGCCATTGATGGGACCCAGTTGGTCTAATTCTAATTGAATATGATAGTTTTGTACTGTGATTGGATATCCTTAAAAGTTCCTCTCATTCTGGGTTTTGTATCTCTAATAACTCCTCTTCACTAAGTTTGGATGTCTGGATATCTTCTTGTATGAGTTTGGGGATCTCAAAAATCCTAGCCCTATCAAAGGAGATGAAAACTTGAACTTTTGGGTAGTCTTTGAACTATGGGTGCGATTCAGTTTTTGGTTAACTCAGATTCAACTTGGTTTGTTTTATAACTCCAACATCGGTATCAACAATTCAATAGTTTGGAATCAATGTTAGCAGTTCAGTATTTATTTTCACACATTGGCATTTTAAAATTTTGTTTTTAGTTTTTTGTTAGCCAACTCACAATGTCATGCCATCGTGAGTTTGAATGGGGGTGTTAGACATAATAAGTTAGTCGGTTACAAAGTCCACATAGTATTTGGAGTCTTACAATCTTAGCAATTTTGCAAGTGATAGTTTAAGGAGGATTTGGTCTAATATGGGGTCTATATAAGGAGATGTTTGCTCATAGTTTTATGTAGTTGTATTTTGTAATTTTTCTAAGTATCAATAAAGATGTAGTCTTTTCTAGTTTAACAATAACCTTTATCACCCATGTGATGCTTTGACAAGCTCAAATCATCCCATTGTACCATAATCTTAATGCATAATAGCAGCACAATCATGTGTAGGAAAAAGTTCACGCACAAAGAAAGGCTACGATGTCTTCATTATTTTCAATTTCTTAGGAAACATGAATATTTGCGTTGTAGTGTTTTATGACTAGTCTAATTCCACCTTGTGGCTCAGTGGATTTAGTACACATGTTGCACAGTTCAAGAGTTGTCTAATGCATATACACAAAGCATGCAATACAAGTCAAAGTACAGCCACACGTGACCGCGCTAAATTTTGAGATTGTTGTAAGCCATGTACATTGTGTATCGCCATCTAATATATATTAATGTCCCTGCATGGGTATCTATATCTAGATTTCAGAATTCTACTTCTTGTTTTAGAGAAGAAAATATGCCCCCCCCCCCCCCCCCCCCCCAAAAAAAAAAAAAAAAAAAAAAAAAAAAAAAAAACCTCTGCGGCAAAAGTCCCAAGTATATCCATCCTACAAGTACGTCAAGATCGAAACCTATCCAACATCGAAAATGATATCCAGCATCCATGGCATTATCAGAACCTTAATACTATGTAGTGCAAGCATTACCTTGCCAAAGATTTGAATCTTGGTTTTAGGAAGGTCTCTCCCTCCCTCCCTCCCTCCCTCCCTCTCTATGAGTTCTAGTATCATAGTCTACCTTCACAAGTTTCAATATTGGCCTCAGTCGCCATATAGTCTTGGTTCAGAAATTTAGGGAAATCTATATTGGAGTTTTGAACTTTTATTCAATATTGAAAATTAAAATAAAATAGCAAAACAAGCTGTTGAAAATAATTTCTGTACTCTATATCTTGTAGATAATTCAAAGTTTAAACCATAATTTCAAAGTTTAAACCATAATTTCAAAAGGAAGAAAAAAGTGTCTATTGTGGATGATTATGGTCAGGTAATGTAAAATTTAGAGGTATTCTTACTTCCCTGGCATAAGCTTAACAATGTCGCGTGAAAAAATCAATGGTGTAGGAAAACATATGGAAAATGTCATTTTGTTGAAGACCTTGAGGTATAGAGTCTTCCCACTCATTTGAAAAGGACCCAACCAAACTAGGAGATAACTACAAATTGTACAACCTTGTTTGAAATCTCGGTATTGGAATCAGAATTGGCTGACAATTTTTGGTATTGGAATCATCATATCGGCCATATCAGTCATTTCGTCTCGGTGATATCGGTCTTGGACCAAAGAAATTTAATTAAAAATGTTTTAAAATCTTTAGATGGTATCATTTTCTCATGTTTCTAGAATTATTCATGAAATTTGAATCACATTGAGGCAGAGTTTAAAAAACACAATACCTAGTGCAAAGATAAAATATACATGCATAGAGTATTTACATGTAAAAGTGGATAAACTAATTAGATACTGATTTTTCTAAATTTAAGCTGTTTTTGCTAAGTGCTAATGAAAAAATTAAATAATTATTTCATTGGACAGTTATTTAACCTATATTTATGCAAACAAATTAAATTTTCTTTTTTGCTAACCAACTAATTAGATAATTAATTCATTCTCTAATATTAATTATTACTATATATATCCATGTCCTCTCTCTAAAGAAAACTAAAACAAATCATTTTAGCTAATATTTTTTTCTTGGAAAGTCAAAAAGAATTGAAATAAAAAAAAAAAGAGAAAAAAAGATTATGATTTATTCTATTTTTCATTTTCCAAAAGAAGAACAAGCATTTCAAGGAGGGAAAATAGAAGAAAAATGTAAGATTTTATTAAATGGTTAAATTTGTTGAAAGAAAAGAAAACTACTTAAATTGTAGCGGCAAAAGATTTAAATAAACAAACAGTTAGGTTATTGAATATTACTTATAGACTTTATTTGGAATATGATGATTTTTTCAAATTTTTCTTTTTTTTTGGAATATAGGCCATCTGCAAAGCACGAACACGACCAGACCCGTTTTGGTCACGGACACGTGCCCGACACGTCTCAGACACGGTTCAGCCGGACATGGCTCGGCTCATGTCCGCGAAGCGGACCGGGTTTAATCATGTCAGGACAAGGACCCGACACTGCGAAGTCAGGTTTCGGGTCGGGGTCAGGTTAAAAAAATCAATTCGATTTTATATATTACCCTCACCTCCTTCTCTATCTCTCTCCCCTTGCTGCTGTTCTCTCTCTCTCTCTCTCTCTCTCTCTCGATCTCTCTCTCTCTCTCTCGTTCTCTATTGGCGATGGCGACGGCAACGATGACGACAACGACGACGACGACGAAGAGGAG